>NDXB01013806.1:9097-26190 GCA_002631895.1 Agapornis roseicollis
GGGGGGGGATCTGGGGGTTTTCCGGGGGGTGGGAGCTCTCCCGGTGCTTTTCTCCCCGAGCTGCTGAACAAACCCCCCACAAGAGTTTTATTTTCTTCTAAATTGGCGCTTCTGAAAGTCACGGCAGGCGTCAGTGCCGCGTCTCCTGCCATCTGCTCCCCTCGCTCCTGCCAAGCTGCAGAGGAGTTCCGAGGGAAGAGGGGAGGAATCGGGGGGAGGGGGGGAAGGGAGGGTGAAGATGGTTGGATTGGGTTTAGAGCTTCCCAAGAAGAGCCAGTCTGGATCTGTGCAGGGGTTCCCCCCCCAGGCACAGACCTCGGCTGGGGTGGCTGATTCCATGAAGGGATCCTGTTGGATGGGGCGGAGTGGGGTTTGTGGATCCAGAGTGCCAGGAGAACACTTCAGGGGTGATCCTGCTGAGTGAGGATACCCCCCTCCTCCGTTAGCTCTCAAGTTCAGGTTCAAGGGGTGCAAGAGGCTTTTCTTGAAAGCGGTGCGGCATGCCCATCGCCTGGCTATGGGGCTGGTGGTGGCTTGTGGGCACTGATCCCAAAACCCAATCTGAAAGGGAATTCTTGAAGTGGGAAAAGACTTTTAAGATTAGGTTCAACCGTTAAACCAGCACTGCCAAGGCCATGTCCCCAAGTGCCACATCTACACATCTTAAACCCCTTGAGGGGTGGTGACTCCACCGCTGCCCTGGGTAGCCTATGTCAGTGCTTGACAACACTTTGAAGAAATCTTTCCCAATATCCAATCTAAATGTTCCCTGGTGCAGCTTGAGGCCGTTTCCTCTTGTCTTGTCACTTGTTACTTGGGAGAAGAGACCAACCCCCATCCCACTACAACCTCCTTTCACACAGCTGTAGAGAGCAATAAAGTCTCCCCTGAGCCTTCTCTTCTAAACAACCCCAGTGCCCTCAGCAGGTCCTCACAAGCCTTGCGCTCCGGACCCTTTGCCAGCTTTGTTGCCCTTTCCTGGACTGGCTCAAGCACCTCAGTCTCTCTTGTGTCTCTCTTGTCCTGAGAGCCCCAGAACTGAACTCAGGATTTCAGTTGTGGCCTCACCAGCGCTGAGTACAGGGGGATGGTCCCTGCCCTCATCCCACCAGCCAAAAACCCCAAAGAAAGAGCCTCATACCCACAATGGAGACCTGCTGAAACCCTTCTCCTCTCTCCATCAACAGCCTCCCCATGCCCTGAACCTGCTGCCATACCCCCGGCTGAGCGAGGTGCCAAGAGCTGGACCCGAGCTGGATGCTGTCGGCACTGAGATCCCATCCGACCCCTGCACAGGTGATACAGGGTTGTGGGTGCCCTTGGGTGTTCTCCAGGCTATCCTGCGGGAACCCCACTTCCAACTGACTGCTCCTCTTGACCGGGTGGGGGGGATCTAGGAGGGGTGTATGTAAACGTGTGCAGATGTGGCACCCCTGGGAGGAATCCACACCCCGAGGCAGTTCCTTCACCCGCTCTGCCCCCACCCCGAGCTGCACTGCTCAAGATGGAGCCTCTTCTTGGGAGGCCCAGCCTGGAATTAAGCGCATTTTTGCGGTAGCCTTTGAAATCCGATCGGAAAAGCGTTACGCCGGATCTGCAGTTACCCGGTGAGTGCTGTCTTCCAAGGAACGGCACTCCTTCCCGCCTTCTGCCTTGCCAGGAGGAGGGAGCCAGGTGCTGGTATTCCCTTTTATCTTTTAATTACACTCCAGGCGGCAGAAGCTTAAAATAGATGAAAGCGATGCCCCCCGGCCTCGTTAATTTTAGCTTCTTCATGACCACGTCTGTGCCCAGTGTGCACGTTCCGCAGTGTGCCGGTTCCCGGTGACCGGCTCTTATCCCTCCAAACAGGCTACAGGTTCTTCAAGCCCGGCGGGTTGTTTGGCATCAAGCAGGCAGAGGAGCCGTACACCGAAGGGCAGCAGATGCAGGAGGACAGCAAGATCCTCGTGAGCCCCTGTGCGGGTGAGTGCACCCTGCGACCAGGTGCCGGCTGCGGCACCACAGGGAAGCGGGCCTGGGTGGGTGGGCAAATGTCCTCTTGTGGGCAGAGGCTCTTCCAAGGCCAGTTTGCAACTGGTTTGGGCCATTTTGGCCCACTTTGCAGCCCTTTGGGGCCAGTATGCAGCCAATTTTTACCAATTTGGGGCCATTTTGGGGGCCAGTATCTGGCTATTTAGGTTTGTATTACGCTGGTGTGCAGCCATTTCTGACCAGTTTACAGTCATTTTAGGACAGCTTTCTGCCATTTAGGGCCAGTTTGCAACCATTTTGGGCCAGTCTCTGGCTATTTGAGGCCAGCATCTTGGGGCAGTTTGTGGCCATTTAGGGACAGTTTGCTGGCATTTTGGGGCAGTTTGCAGCCATTTTGGGCCAGTTTGCAGCAATTTTTTACCAGTTTGTGGCCACTTGGGGCCAGTATGTAGCCAATTTTGACCAGTGTGGGGCCAGTTTGCAGCCATTTTTGACCAGTTTGCAAATACCTTGGGCCAGCATGTGGCCATTTATGGCCTTTTGAGGCCAGTTTGCAGATATCTGGGGCCACTTAACAGCAAGCCCTTGCTGTGCTACTGCCGCTAGCACCGGTATAGGCAAGGTAGAGGTGGAGCAGGCTCTGGGAATGGCTGTGGTCCTTCAGAGCGGTACAGCCCACAGTGGTTCAGGTCAGGCAGTGCTGTGAGGAGCCAGGAGTCACTTGATGATCCTTGTGAGTCCCAGCGCAAGATGTTCTGTGATCCCGCGACAGGCTGAAATTAACATCCCAAATCTCTTTGCAACCCATGCAGTTGAGCCCGGCCGAGTGAACAAAGTTGAGCAGCCCGAGGAGAAGCCTGGGGTAGCTGCCGGGGCCCTGGAGCTGTACCCAGCCACCACCAGCAGCTCCAGCCGCTGGTTCCACGCTGGGCAGCGTGCGCCAGAGCGCACCGGCACAGAGCGAGACGGCGCCGCCAGCCTCAGCCCTCTCTCCACCCGGGTGGCTTGCTGGGTGCCACAGCTTGGCACCGGCCCCTTCCGCTGCGCCCAGTGCGGGAAGGGGTTCCGCCAGAAGCAAAGCCTCATCACGCACGAGAGGATACACACCGGGGAGAAGCCTTACCGGTGCGGGGACTGCGGGAAGAGCTTCAGCCAGCGCCCCAACCTCCTGACCCACCGCCGTGTGCACACCGGCGAGCGCCCCTTCCCCTGCACGCAATGCGGCAAGAGCTTCAGCCAGAAGGCCAACCTCCTGGCACACCAGCGCATCCACGCTGCTGGGGACAAGACACTAGCCGGCGGCGAGCAGGAGGATGGCGGTTCTGGCAAGCCGAAGCTGCGATCCCAAGGGAGGAGTTATCAGGAGGACACCCCCTTTGTCTGCCCTGAGTGTGGGAAGAGCTTTCGGCAGAAGCCCAACCTCATCACCCACCGACGCATCCACACTGGCGAGAGGCCCTTCACCTGCTTCCTCTGTGGCAGGAGCTTCAACCAGAAGACCAACCTGGTGACCCACTACCGCGTCCACACCGGAGAGCGCCCCTTCGCCTGCACCCAGTGCGGCAAGCGCTTCACCCAGAAAACCAACCTGGTGACACACCAGAGCACCCACACAGACCTCCGCCCCTTCCCCTGTGGGCAGTGCCAGAAGTGCTTCAAGGACAAGGTCTCCCTCAAAGCCCACCAGAAGACACATGCCCCACGCCAGCGGCGCTGCCCAGGCCGCAGTCCCGCTGCTGGGCTGCCCTATGGGGCTGCACCCACACTACTGCAGCCTGGGGGGCCCGAGCAAGAGCCCCCCTTCAGCTCTGTGCCAGCGCTGCCCATTCAGAAGATCCCTGAGGGCCAGGAGCTGTACTCCTGCACAGAGAAGAGCTTTCCCCCAAAGGAGCCGCTCCTGCCACCGCAGCACACTGCCCTGGGTGAGCAGACCTTCCCCTGTGTCCAATGTGGGGAGGGCTTCTGCCAGAAGGTGGCTCTCCTCAGGCCACAGCACGGTCCCACCACTGAGGCTCCTGGTGCTGGCACAGCAGCCTTCACCCATGGCCCGCACCTCCTGGGGCCGCTGGGCGTGCAGCCGGTCCTTGGCGAGGCAACTGCCGTGGCCCCCACGGCCCCTGGCACAGAGAAGCCTTTCATCTGTAACCAGTGTGGCAACAGCTTCGGCCTCTGGCTGTCTCTTGTGGCCCACCAGAAGAGCCACACCGGGCAGAAGTGCTACCCGTGCCCTGAGCACGAGAAGAGCTCCGGCGATGAGCTCTCCCCTAAAGCTCTTCAGGACAAGCAGGTGGAGGGGAGGGCCTGGCTGTGCCCCGAGTGCGGCAGAAGCTTCCCCCAGTATGAGCGGTTGGTGAAGCACCGGCAGAACCACCGTGGCAGAGGGCCCTACCGCTGCGATGTCTGTGGCAAGAGGTTCAGCCTCAAGACCAACCTGGTGACCCACCAGCGCATCCACACCGGTGAGCGTCCCTTCACCTGCGGCGTCTGTGGCCGCCGCTTCAACCAGAAAGGCAACCTGGTGACCCACTACCGCACCCACACCGGGGAGCGCCCCTTCGCCTGCACCCAGTGCGGCAAGCGCTTCGCCCAGAAGCCCAACCTCATTGCCCACCAGAAGACCCACACGGGCCGGCAGCCCTTCACCTGCCTTGAGTGTCCCAAGCGCTTCAAGAGCAAGCTGTCCCTGCGGGTGCACCAGCGGGTGCACGTGGCCGAGCGGCCCCAGGGCGAGCCAGGCCAGCCCCCCGCACCGCAGAGCCACGCCGGCAGTCCCTACCCCTGCTCTCTGTGTGGGGAGAGCTTTGAGGAGCACGGGGAGTTGCAGCTGCACCGGCAAGGCCATGCCGGGGAGCGGCCCCACGCCTGCGCTGAGTGCGGGAAGCGGTTCCGCCAGAAGGTGAACTTGGCTGTTCACCAGAGGACCCACACCGGGGAGAGACCGTTCCGCTGCGCGGAGTGCGGCAAGGGCTTCAGCCAGAAGGCTCACCTGCTCCGGCACCGCAGGACGCATGCCGGTGCCGTGCCACCTTCCTGCTGCGAGGGCACCTGCCCGGCACACCAGGACGAGCCGAACGGCAGCGGCGCTTCCCTGGGAAAAGGCTCGGAGGCCCCCAGCATGCTGCTGCCCCCCTGCTCCCGTGGAGCTGCTCATGGATCGCTGCCTCGGGATGAGCTCCGCCCGGGAGCGCAGCCTCCCAACAGACCCGAGAGCCCCTCGGGCGCAGCCGACATCCTCCTGCAGCTGATGCAGGAAGAGCAGCAGCACCTCGTGCCTGGCTCCCACCCCCCGCAGGAGGGACCTCCGGGACCCTGTAAATGCACCGAGAGCGGGGAAGGCTTGAGCCCAAAGCCACCGAGCCTGCTGCCGCAGTGCTGCTGCGCCGACTGCCTCAGCCAGCGGCAGCTGCTCCTCAAGCCGCAGCCCGAGTGCCGAGCGGAGCTCTGGTGCAAGTACGGCGGCTGTGCCAGGAGCTTTGAGGAGAAACGAGTCCTGAGAGTGCCTGAGAGAGCGCACGGTGAAGAGAAGCCCTCGCCGTGCCCCAGCTGCTTGTAACGCCGGTGCGGGCTGCCCAGACCCGCCTCAGGCGAGAGCCTGCATCACTTTGCTCCTGCACTAAAAGACACCGAAGCTGAAGAGGCGGCAGCTCACACTCACCAAACGAGGACAGTGCCGAGGGAGAGCTGCTGGCCGGGACTCGTGGTGCCTGCCAGGACACAGAGGTGATGGCGGCTTGGGAGGCTTCACGGACCCGGTGCAGGACTCGGGAAGCAGGACTTGGATGTGCCACAGGAGCTTCTGTCTTTTGAACGTACCAAATCTGTAGAGGGGACGGAGCTGAGGAGCAGAGACTGACCACAGATCTGTGGCACCAGCTCCTGCTGTGGCTGCACAGACCATTGTGAATGGGAAGAGCTCGGGATCTGGGATCCATCAGCTTAAAAAACCGCTTCTGCCAGGCAGTGGCACATCTGCCTGCTCCTGCTTCCATTTCCATCATGCTGGGTGATGCATGGACCCAGAGACGCTGTGGGGCAGGTAGGGGCCTCCATGGGTCAAGAGCTTCTCCCAGAACCCCCTGTCCTTCTCTTCCAGAGTGGATGCCACTCCACAAGGATGCATTTGGGATGGAGAACTGTGACCCGCTGGCCTGGCCAGAGCGGGACTGGGACTCAACCAGGAATTCCTGCTGATAGGCAGCACTGTCCAGCCTGGGGCTACCCCAGGGGTGGCAGGAGGAGCCAGGAGCATGGGAAACAGCTGGGAAAATGGCCTGGAAGCATCTCAGCTCACCTCTGCTTCCGAAAGGGACCTGGAGAAGCTTCTCCTCTGAGGTCGGAGGGGCACAGGGGAAGATGGGGGGTGGGAAAGGGGGGGTGGTGGGTGCTTATGCTTCTCTGCTTGCTCTGTGGGTAATCGTTCTGCCTCGCGCCTCTTTCTGGTACTCACTTCACTCCTGAACAGGTAACACGGACACGCCAGCAGAGCTGCAGCAGCTGTGGTCTTGCTGGAGCTGTTGTAGCTGTTGGCACTGGTGGCAGTGTCTGCTCCTTTCCCTGCTAGCAGCTCGGGGGCTGCAGGAGGTACAGGTTTCCTCACGGGGCTCATCAGGCATCTCTGCTTCCCCCTCCTCACAGTATGGCAGAGCCATGGAGCTGTGTGGTCAGGGCAGAAACAGGAAGCAGGTGCTCAAAAGGTGTCCTGATCCAAAAGGGGAAAAGAACTTTGCCTGCTGCTGGAGGGAAACCAGTGTCTCCCTGTGTGCGGCTCCAGCTGCTGGGCAAAAACCTTCCTTGCAAACACGGGGGGTGGTGTCACCAGGGCCCAGCTCAGAGCAGCGCCGCGCACGTCCTTGGGGCGCATCCAAAGGGATGCAGCGCGCAGCTTTGCCACCCACCAGGGCCAGGGGGACACCGGGACACAGGTCACAACCAGAGCCTCGCCACCCCCCCTCCCTCTCGCTCTGCTCCAGCTGCGTTTCAGGTCCTTGCAATTCTATTTTTTTGAGGTTATTTAAAATAAAAGCTTTCTCACAGCAGGCTCCTGCCTCCTCTGTCCTGGGAAGCGCTGAGGCTGCTCTGCCCTGAGCTAGCATGCAGCCTGCGCTCCATCACCGGCTGGCCCCTGTTCTTCGACCCCACGGCTGATTGCTCCTCTCATCTTGCAGCAGTTTAGTTTATGGCTGCTGGCTGAGCTGCTTGCCAAAAAGCACTCTGGACTTCAGCATCCCAAAACCAGATCCTAACAGGGAAAACGTATGGAGCTGCCTGCAAATCTGGTGCTTTGTGGCTTGGATTGGGGTCTCGGACCCTTATCAGTAACATCCTGGCTGCTCCAGGGTCCTTCCTCTGCCAGAATCACCTTGTGGCCAAGGCCCAGGAGCAACACTGGGGCTGGTGTTCCCTCCTGCTGCTGTGGGCTCCAGCTGAAGTCCACTGGGGCCACCAGGGCTTTGGGGCTCAGCAGGGGCAGGAGGGCTCTGGTTTGGCATCGCTTTGGGCTTCATTACCAATAGTGCCCACTGATGACCCCTCCAGGGAGGGAGATACCCTTTGCTGGGGAATCACCAGCCCTGGCATGTGCTCCCCATGCTCTGGGAGGGCCATGGCATGGAGGTGGCCTTCCACCATGCTCCTGCCACTGCGCAGGGACCAACATCCCCTCTCCTGTCCCCCAGCGATGCCACCTCCACTGGACCAGGTGTGACACCAGCTCAGTGGCTCCACAGCCACCTCTCAGCTCCAGTGCTCATGGCCTCAGCCCCCTTGGGAAGGGGACAGGTCTCCCCTCGCTTTCTGGGTAGCCCCACCGGCTCCTGGCACTGGCAAGCACAAACACAGCTGGTGTTTTGGCATCACCAGGCCCCAGCGCAGCAGGTCCAGACAACAGCGATAGCAATCTCTGCCGACGGGCATCCTGGCTGAGCGTGCTGCTGAGCCCTGGCAAGCTGCAGCCTGCAGAGAGCTGCTGCACCAGGCCCAGCACCTCCACCGTGCCCCATGGCTGCCAAACCTCTGCACGACAGCCCAGTCTGGAGCTGCCTGTGGCACCACGGGCTCCACTCTGCCATAGCGCCCGCTGCTGTCACCACCAGTGACAGCGTGACAGTGGCATGGCTGGCTTTGTGTCACATCTGCTCTGCTCCACCAGAACACCCGCTGGTGCTCTCGTTCCATGGTGCTCTCATTCATTCCTGGGGATGTGTTGGGCCCTCTGGTCCCACTGGCACGGCCGTGCCCAGCACACACAAGCCTGTCCTGATCTGGAAGAAGCCACTGCTGCCCTGCAGACCACAGTGCCTCGGCACTGCCAGCACATCCTAGTGCTGAATCCCGCTGCAATGGCCGCGCCATGTGCCCGATGAAGGTCCCTGATGCTGGTGGCACCCAGGACCCAGCCAGCACAAGAGGCTCCTCCCAGTGCAAACAGCCCTGAAACAGCTCGGAGCCGTGTGCTTGGCACCCCTTGGCCACCGTGTGCCCGCGGCCCGGCTGGAGACACCTGGGTCCCACCCCGGGGTGGGATAGAGGAGGTGGCAGGGGCAGGACCTGGGGGCTTTTCGCTGTTGTCCTGGGGCACAGCCACCCCCAGTGCTGACGGCTGCGCTGAGGACCCTGCAGCTCGGGCCCGGCACTCCCGGTCCCACCAGACTCGCTCGGGCTGCAGGGCTCGTTCCTCTGGTTTTGGGGTGATGTGGGATAATTCCCGGGCTCGGAGGGGCTGGGGGGGGGACAACACATACACGTTGCTAAGGGGCAGGAGCAACGCCTGGTGTGGGGGTGTCCCCTCGCAGAGTCGGGGTCGTGCCGGTCCCCCCGGGGGTTGCGATGCTGCCGGTCCTGGCTCCACCGCCCCCTCCCCACCCCCCGCCCGGGCGGAGCCGCCGCAAGGCCGGGGTGACGGGCGCGGGCGGGCGCCGGTGCGTCAGCCGGGCGGGAGGGGCCGGGCGGGGCCGGCGGGACGCGGCGCGGCAGCGGCTCGGGCAGGTCAGCGCCAGGGGGCCACGCTGCGGGCGGGGGGCACCGGGGAGCCCCGGGGAGGGGAGGGAGGAGCGGGGCCGGGGACACCCTCTGCGTCCCGGACGGCCCCGGCCCCGCGGCGGCCCCGGCCCGGCCCCACCGGCGCAGGAACCACCGCGGACACACGCGGAACCCGCCAGGTCAGGATGCGCCGGGGGAGACCAGGGTCGGGGCTGGGACCGGGACTGGGATCGCAACCGACCGGCGGGGCGGGCCCACCGCAGGTAAGGGCGGCCCGGGCCGGCTCGGGCGGGTTCGGCTCGGCTCGGCTGGGTTCGGCTGCGCTCGGCTCTGCTCGGGCGGGTTCGGATCTGCTCGGCCCGGCTCGGGCGTGTTCGGCTGATTTCGGCCCGGCCCGGCCCGGCTCGGCCGGCGCACTGCGGCGGCTCCTGGTCGGTTCACGGCGCCGGTCTCCCCGGTGCCGGGTTTGAAGCGCCCGCCCCCTCCAGCCGGGTCCGGCCCCTCCAGGCAAAGCCCTCCGGCCCCCGGAGAGCTGCCTCAGCCTGCCGCAGGGCCGGCCCACGCCGCGGTCCCGCTCCAGCCGAGGCCGGGCCCTGTCACCTTCCTCCTCGCGGCTCCTCGCACCGGGCTGCCACAGCCCTGCACCGGGGCACCAGGGCCAACGGCCAGAGCTGCAGCCCTCCCTGTCTGTGCTCCCCAGGGCAGCGGGTGCCCATGACGGATCTGGCGTCGCCGGCAGGCGAGAAGCCCTTCACCTTCCCAGGGGGTGAGGAGGGCCTGGGCGATGAGAAGGCGCTGGTGATCCACAGCCAGGCGGAGGAGGAGGCGGAGAAGGAGTTCAAGTGCATCCTCTGCGGGGAATGCTTCGGCCAGCAGCCCAGCCTCGCCCGGCACCAGAAACACCACGCCGGGGAGCGCGCCTTCATCTGCGCCGAGTGCGGCAAAGCCTTCAGCCTCAAGCACAACCTCATCATCCACCAGCGCATCCACACCGGGGAGCGTCCCTACCAGTGCGGCGTGTGCCAGAAGAGCTTCAGCCTCAAGCAGAACCTGCTCACCCACCAGCGCATCCACAGTGGCGAGAAGCCCTTCTCCTGCCAGCGCTGCGGGAAGCGCTTCCGCGAGCAGCGCTTCCTCCTCAACCACCAGCGCACCCACGCCGAGGACCAGCCCGGTACCGCTGCCGCCGAGGTCCAGCCCGGGGGCAGCCGCTCGCCGCAGCCGCATGAGCCGGCTGCTGGTGGCCCCTTCACCTGTGCCCGCTGCGGGAAGGGCTTCAGCTGCAGGAGCAGCCTGGCCACGCACCAGCGCAGCCACGGCACGGAGCGGCCCTTCGCCTGCCCCGACTGCGGCAAGGCCTTCAGCCAAAAGGGCTCCCTGAGGATCCACCGGCGCACCCACGCTGCCGGGACACCCTTCTCCTGCACCCAGTGCGGCCAGAGCTTCGCCCAGGAGGTTGACCTCACCGCGCACCAGTGTGCCCATAGGGCTGAGGCCGCCCTCACGTGAGCCCCCTCCCTCCTGGCGTGTCCCCCTGCAGCCGGTTCCCCTCCTGAGGCCTGTGGGAGCACCAGCGCTCCGCTCACACTCCTTTCTGCAGCAGGGGATTCTGTCCCAGTGGGAATTGGGGGTCACCAGATGCTCCCCAGGGTTTGGGGGCATGTGATGGTCCTGTCAGCAGACACAGGAGCCTCTGGCACGCCTGCTTGGGGCTGCACATGCAGCCCTGCTTGGTGTGACAGGGTGCCAGCAGCCACAGGCTGGCCATGGAACCACCCAGCCATGCTTCTTGCCCACTTCCCACCCCTTGTCCTTCTGCTGGGGTTTTCCTGCTGATAGGCACAAGGCTGGAGCTATCAGCACCCGGAGCCTCAGCCCTCCTGTCCTTGAGCACTCCATGTGGCTCACCAGGAGCCCTCCCTCTTTTCCCCATTGCCACAGCTTAACTCCCCCCAGCCATGGAGGAGGAGGAGGGAGGTTTCCACAGGGCATCCCCAGCATCCCCCTGCCCTGCCCTGCCCTGCCCTGCCCGCCGTGGCTGGTGGTGACCCCGCTCACCACGCACAGCACCGGTGTGCCAGGTGCTGGCCTGGGGTAACCTCTGCTGTGCTTGCTCGCCCAGGGAATGACGGCGGCAAGTGCCAGCGCGGAGCCGGATCTCAGCAGCCGCCGGCCGCATCCCCATGCCATGCTATGCCAGGAAGGAGCTGCAGCACCGCGCTGCTGCGGGTGTGAAGAGGAGGAGGAGGAGGAGGACGCGGCTCGTCCCGGCTGCTCCCAGAGCTCCCGGCGAGGCAGAAAGCACGCGAAATAAAAATGAAATCAAACACAAAGCCCGAGGGTGGAGGCTGCTTCCCCACTGGCAGCAGCGCGGCACGGAGGAGGGGCTGCGCCGAGGCAGGGCCCCCGGCCCCAGCAGCGCTGAGGCCCCGGTGTGGTGCCGGTGGTGAGGAGATGAAGGATGACCTGGAAGCATCTGGGAGCACCAGGCCAGGAAGGTGCGGGGCTGGGGCAGTGGGAGAGCCGTGGGCATGCGGATGGTGGGATGGCTCCGCTCTGGAGATGTGCTGACACCAAACAGCATCGGAGTTTGGCTGGGAGATGAGAAAACTGCACTTTGCTGCTGTACTGGGCACAGGCGGCTGCAGGCACAGCTCCGGCTCCCAGTGACAGCAGTGTCCTAGTCCTGCCAGCGATGCCATCCCCAGCCCCGGCGGGATGCTCCATGTGGATAGCAACCAGCCGGAGCAGCAGAACTGCCTTTTCCAAACCCAAGGATGTTTCCCCCCGATGTGTCACCCTCCACAGGGACATCTCGGCGCCGGCCGGGCTTAGCCACAGTGGCTGTGGGTTGCCGACCGGGGCTGCGCTGCCCACGAGCTTCCCCTCGGCTCCAGCAACTCCACCACGAAGAGAAACCCCATGCGGTGCCTGCACAGGCCCCCCCCCCTCCTGCCCCGTCCCCCCGCTGCTTCCTGTGCTGCTGCCAGTACTTTGATGTGTATCATGACATGAATTAAAGCCTGGAACCCCTGTCTCCATCTCACTGGGAGCCCAATGGGTCCCCCGTGCCCCAGTCAGCTCTCCCTGGGGGGCAGGAATCCCCTTGATGTGGGCACCAGTGTGCCCAGCTCTGCCCCACTGTGCATGGCACTGGTTCCACAGAGCTCTGTCCTTTCTGGCACAGCTTTGGGGTGATTCTCCCTCTTGTGTGAGAGTTTGTGCCATGTGGGGCCACAGTGGGGTTTGTTCCCCTGTGTCCCCAAGTCCCAATGTCCCCACTTCCCAGGTCGTGATGTCCCTGATGCACCTGATGTCCCAGTGTACTGTGTCTCAGTGGCTTCAGGTCCCTAATTCCCAACACAGTGTCCCCATTGCCCCGGCCCTGCTGCTCCCTGTGCTGACACTGAGTGTTGTGGCTGTGCTCCAGGAAGCTGGTAGCCGGTACTGGGGCTGTTTGGTACCAGAATCAAGCAGGGATGGGTCCAGCATGTCTTGGCATCTTGGAGCATCCGGACACAGCCTCATCCCAGCAACCATTGGGGGACGGGGAGGCATGGAGAAGCGGGATGTGAGCTGTGGATGGGAATAGGGACACATCCCCAGCGGCACAAACACCTGAGACCCGGGGAGGTGTCAGGAAAACACCCGTGTCACAGGATGAACACCTCCCCTGGCAGCGGGGTGTCATGGGTAAGGCTTCCTTCCCCCGGTTCAATTCCAGTAACAGCGTGAAGCTCAGCCTCTTCCCCATTCTGGTGCGGTTCGGGGCTTTTGGTGCAGCTGGCTGAGGCAAACGCATCCTGACAGGCTCCCGCCACGGGTGGCTGGAAGTCCCCGGGGGCAGGGAAAGCCCAGGACATGTGAGAGCCGGCAAATGGAGCTTGGTATCCAGGTGCACCAGTGCTGCTGGAGGGGAAACGGGTCCCCTGGGGAGACATCAGCCTAGCAGCGCTGCACTGGAGTAACAAAGCCCCAAGGGGCTGCAGGGCTTCCACAGCTCATCCCGGGGATGTTCCCGAGCCCCTTCCCATGGGGAACTCGGGCCAGGCACACCCATGGGGGCACTATCATGGGCTGCTAGTTCCAGCTGTCCTGCTTTGTGCAGACCTAAATGGCTCCAGAAGCAAAGGTGGGGGCCTGAGAGCAGCAGCTCACCCCTGCAGGCTCCAGTGCATGGTGCTGAGCTTCCCTCCCTCAGGGCAGCATCCCAGAGCAGTCTTCTTGTCTCCAGGCTGAACAAGCCCAGCTCTCTCAGCCTGTTTCCATAGCAGAGGTGCTCCAGTCCTCAGAGCATCTTTGTGGCCTCCTCTGGGCTCACTCCAACAGCTCCACATCCCTCATGTGCTGGAGCCCCAGAGCTGGATGCAGGGCTGCAGGAAGGAGTCTCAGCAGAGTGGAGCAGAAGGGGAGAATCTCCCCCCTCGCCCTGCTGGTCACGCTGCTGGTGATGCAGCCCAGGCCACGGTTGGTTTCTGGGCTGCAAGCACACACTGTGGATCATGGGGAGCTTCTCATGCACCAACACCCCCAAATCCTTCTCCTCAGGGCTGCTCTCAATCCAGTCTCCCCCAGTCTGTATTTGTGCTTGGGATTGCCCTGACCCATGTGCAGGACCTTGCACTTGGCTGTGTTGAACTTCATGGTGGTGGCACTGTCCCACCTCTGCAGCCTGTCCAGGTCCCTCTGGATCCCATCCCTACCCTCCAGTTTGTTGGCTGCACCACACAGCTCAGTGCTGTCAGCAAAGTTGCTGAGGATGCTCGGTCCCACTGTCCATGTCACCCACAAAGCTGTTGAACAGCGCCAGTCCTATGGCACAGGGTCTGTGGCAACCGCCAGCTCCCTGCCTGCCTGTCCAGGAAGGCACCTGAGCTGGGGAGGGTCTCCTGGGGGACACTCCAGGGACACGGTGCAGGCAGCACCACGGCACCAACAGAAGTCATGCATGTCTGCTTGTGTCCATTGTGGCCATGGATGTCCAGCATGCCCCTGGAGATGGTGGGGGCCAGGATGAGCCTCCTCATGGTTGGAAAGAGCAGGGCACAGATAAGCACCACTGAGACCAATCTCATCAGAGAACACCTGTTCAAGTCCAAGCTTGCAATCAAGCCAGTGATCATGAGCTGGTGGCAGAGATATCACAGTCATTGGCACAGCCAGTATTTCTGACCTGTGGCTGCCCCATCCTTGGCAGTGTTCAAGGCCAGGTTGGATGGGGCTTGGAGCAACCTGGTCTAGTGGAAGGTGTCCCTGCCCATGGCAGGGGGTTGGAACTGGATGAGCTTTGAGGTCCCTTCCAATCCAACCAGTCTGGGACCTTGCGGGGATTAGTTTCACATGTTACTGGTGTGTCCATCCCCTCTTGGCCTGGCACTGNCCTTCCAATCCAACCAGTCTGGGACCTTGCGGGGATTAGTTTCACATGTTACTGGTGTGTCCATCCCCTCTTGGCCTGGCACTGGGCACCATTTAGTCTCCATTAGGTGAGGAGAGGATCTCCTGCAGTCTCCTCTTTTCCATTCTGAATAGCCCTAGTTCTCCCAGCCTCTCCCCATGTAGAGATGAGGCCTGAGGCCATGAGACATGTGATGAAGAGATTAACAGCAACAACCTGATGGGGGTGATCAGGTGAAGGATGGATGGCCCTTCATGCTGCCTTAGCCAGATGGAAGATGCTAAGGATAGTTCATGGCTCTGTTCCTCCGTTGTGTAAGCCTTTGAACAGCCTTATCTATTCTCTTATCCCTCATCTACAGATAATGAATACACCAAAGGGAGAAAATGGCTGTCTCCCACACCACCTATGACGGCAGTAAAGGTAAACTGAGTCTCACCTCCATGTCTCTCAAAGTATAAATTGGGCATTTGAGCTCTCCCATGGCAGAGGATGAGAACACGATCCCACTCTGCAGGCAGCTCCATGGGTTGCTCCTCTCTCCTCCCCAAAGCACTGACGCCTCTTGAGTACAGTTTGAGCCTCTGACTATGTCGGATGACACCTGGGTGGAACCGAGCTTCATGAAACACCAGCTGGTTTGTTTTTCCATGGGAGCTCAATTGCTCATTGCCCAGCTCTGGATTTTAGTGCTAATGCAGGAGGTGGATTTATCAACAGCAATTCCCAACCCGTGTTTCTGTCCCTTCAATACACCCACTCTTCTTGCATCCACAACCATGGCAGTTCCTGTTGAACATGACTGGACGTAGAGTGTCAGATTAGTCATAACCAAGAATGGAGCTGAGCTGCCCCCAGCCCCAGCAAGTTGCTATCAAATTTCTACATTCTTAACACCCCATCTGTCAGACACTTTGATTTCCTGATTGGATTTGCTGGACCTACTCCAGTGTGTCCATGTCTGCTGGGCACATGGAGCACTCTGCTCCAGGGCCACGTGCTGCTCTCCAGCCCAGGGAGTCCTCATGTACTTACCACGTATTTCCAAGAGACACTGTAAACTAAACCACTCCAAACCCACCACACCTGACCTGGTACAACCCCACTGCAGTGCCAAGTGCAGCCCAGGCACCCTGATTTACCACTGCTGCCAGCACTCCTGGAGAAGCCACCCAATGCTTATCCTGTGTGATGAGATGAGGGACAGTTTGTAAGGGAGATGGCAAAAGCCCTCTTCTGCCAGGCCATGGGTGGCTGTGGGAGCTACGCTGTTCCTGAGGCCAGAGCAGCGCCTGCCCTGGTCACAGTGTTGAGACCAGTCACCCTTCCCCTGCCCTTCCCCCTACCCTGCCCTACCCTACCCTATCCTAATCTGTGCTACCCTACAGTGCCCTACTCTGCTCTACCCTACCCTTCTCTCCCTTATCCTACTCTACCCTACCCTACCCTAACCTGTCCTACCCTACCCTACCCTACTCTACCCTGCCCTACCCTACCCTACCCTACTCTACCCTGCCCTACCCTACCCTACTCTACTCTAACCTACCCTACCCACTGTACTCTACCCTACCTTGCCATGCCCTACCCTACTCTATCCTACCCTACCCTGCCGTACTCTACCTACCCTACCCTGCCCTACACTACTCTACCCTACCCTGCCCTACTTTACTCTACCCTATCCTACCCTGCCCTACCATATCCAACTCTACCCTACCCTATCGTACTCTATCCTACCCTACCTTGCCCTACCTTACTCTACCCTACCGAACCCTACCTTTTTCTACCTTACCCTCCTGTGCCCTACCCTACCATATCCTACCCTACCCTATCATATCCTACCCTATCCAATCCTACGCTGCCCTACCCTGCCCAACCTTACCCTACCCTACCCTACTCTATCGTACTCTGCCCTACCCTACCATATCCTATCCTACCCTATCCTACCCTGCCCTACTTTACCCTACCCTATGCTACCCTGTCCTACCTTAACCTACCCTACCGTATCTTCCCCTACCCTACCATATCATAGAATCATTGAAAAGTTAGGGTTGGAAAGGACCTCAAGATCATCCAGTTCCAACCCCTTCGCCATAAACAGGGACACCTCACACTAAACCATGCCACCCAAGGCTTCGTCCAACCTGGCCTTGAACACTGCCAGGGATGGAGCACTCACAACCCCCCTGGGCAACCCATTCCAGTGCCTCACCACCCTCACAGGAAAGAATTTCTTCCTTATATCCAATCTAAACCTCTCCTGTTTAAGTTTGAACCCGTTACCCCTTGTCCTGTCACTACAGTCCCTAATGAAGAGCCCCTCTCCAGCATCCCTATAGGCCCCCTTCAGATACTGGAAGGCTGCTAGGAGGTCTCCACACAGCCTTCTCTTCCCCAGGCTGAACAACCCCAACTTTCCCAGCCTGTCTTCATACAGGAGATGCTCCAGTCCCCTGATCATGCTCGTGGCCCTCCTCTGGACTTGTTCCAACAGCTCCATGTCCTTCATATCCTGTCCTACCCTATCCTACTGTACACTGACCTACCCTACCATATCCTACCCTACTCTACCCTGCCCTACCCTACCCTGACCTACCTTACCCTACCCTACTCTATCCTATCCTACCCTACCCTATCATATCCTACCGTACCATATCCTACCCTACCATATCCTGCCCTACCCTATCCTACCCTACCGTATCCTACCCTACTGTATCCTGCCCTACCGTATCCTGCCCTACCCTAC
>NDXB01013810.1:1878-22884 GCA_002631895.1 Agapornis roseicollis
AGGGGGGATGCACTGCCAACCGTACCTCTTTAGCAGGTCTGTCCTGCTTGGATTTGACTCTGATGCTGTATGCAGAACCAGAACAAAGCAAAGGAGTTGTGCCAATCTGCCTGCAGCATTAAACTAGCTCTTGACGTTCTCTGATAAGTGGCTCAAATCTAAACCAAGAAGCTACCCAGTGGTTTGCTCTTTTTGTAGGAAATATCATTTCATTTCTTTTAGCATGTCTTGGCAAAATGGTGATGCTGTCTGTCCAGAGTGAGTTTAACAGGCAGCTGAGGGGCAATCAGATTGTCTTTATTACTGCCAGTCAAAGCTACATTGAGAATAAGGTTCCCAGACAGCCAGCTACCCAGGTGAAAGCAGAGGTCCTCATTTGGGGGAGACTACCAGGATAATACCAGGGGTGCAGGATCGTGTTCTTGGCTATGAGGGGATGAATCTCACAGGTGCCCAGTTACAAAACTGCACACACAGCCCCTTTGAGAAATCATTGCCTTACTGGTTTGACTTTTCTAGAATGCCTGCATACCGTGCAAATGGAAACTGCCAGTGCTCGTGGCACAGGTTTGCTATGGGAACCACCTGATGGATTTCTGGGAGAGCCTAGAAACCCGAAACAGTCCCATTGCAGTTTGTCAGTACACCAGTACTGAAAGCACAGGAGGGAAACACTTTGTGCATGTGGAAAGCAGAAAGCTTTCCAGCAGAGTCCCTTGCCTGCTTTTAAGGCTACATGCATTTTCACTGATGTTACAGAAGAGTTTTGCTCTAACTCTACGAATCCATGACATTTGCACTGAAAACATCCCACTTGAAAATGCACTCTTTTGAGCTGCAACCTCATTTAATGAGAATAGGAAGCCATGACAAACGGCTGCATGACCAAGAACCTGCATGACCTCCATAAGAATTTCAAATTCATAGAAGAACTTAAGAAAATGTTCTGTGCAGGACATGGCTGCTTTGGCAAGACATAGCAGCATCAACACCAAACTACAGCAATGGGCTTAGAGGTTCATAATGAACCCAGGCCCAGATCAGCTGGCTGAAGCTGTCTCTTCTAGTATTGATGACCGGTATTGGCTGAGCCAGTGTAGTTCAAAGACTAGCAATAACTGTGATTTTCTTAAAGGCCTGTCCTAGCAAGGTTTGGTACTGATTTACTGATGTTCTCAGAAATAGCAAGCTGACTGCAAATTTCCAATCTCTGTATTGCATGTGGGAAGTAAAATGTGACCTTCTTGAGTGTCCGTGGGTCAAACTGAATTCCAGGCAGGAGGGTACTGAGCTGGTTACAGTACAAGCCTCTAGATCTTCAAATGCTGATATGTGAAGATTCCTCATTATTTATTTTAAAACAGAAGCTTTTCTTATGTTGGCAGAATAAAACAAATTGAACGTTAGCAGCAGATGCCCCTGTAGTTAAAAGACTATTGTGATGCTTCTACCATGATGCTGCACAGATGTCTTGAAGCGATGTAAACCCAGCAATGAAATACCCTTAAAAATGATTTCATTTTCTTTTACAAAAAGAATGAATTTTTATGGGACATTTCCAAGACAACAATAATTTCCTGGAAGGAAGTGAAATCTTGGTTTAATCTAAATGGCACAAAACCTGTTTCCACCAGACAGCTGCTTTGACCAAATCTGCTATAGCCTTTATTGTCGATTACTATTGTCAGTTCATTTTAGCATCTCAGTAAACAAATGTGAATTCAAATCAGCAATTAAAAAGCCAAAGTGTTGTCATAGTGTGCCTCCTCCATTAATGGACAGCAAAGTGCCCTTAAAATCCAGGTTAAACGTTAACTTTCCTCTCAAGTCAAAAAAATCTTGTGTAGCTTCAGACATACATAAGAGTAGACAGCACTTTCACACCCATCTTTTTCAATGCATGCATTATTTTAAATCCACTTATTAGTGAACAGTTCATTTTCATAAGCACTCAGTTTATAACCCTCAGCATCAGGCTTAACAAGCCAAAGTCGATGCCCCATCAAACCCCCACTTCACATGCCGCAGGTTTACACAGTAAACCTCTGTAGCCACGATTTGTTTTCATCTCTTAATCAGTTGCTAAAATTCAAGAGTAATTTCCACCTGTGCTTTACTATGGAGTTGTAAATGTTTATGGAGATGTTAAGAACTGGTCATTAAGAACATTAGCTCACATGTTTTGCCCTCTTATGTCATTTCCCCACTACTGAGGCAAGTCTGACACTTCCCATTAGAGCACAGGGAAGAGGTTCAGAGATAGCAAATGGTTTGTTTGGAGCAGGATGAAAAACAAGTTCAACACCAAACCACAGTTCTGGCAAAGCAGAAAATCTGCCTTCTTTCACTGAAAAGGGCATGAGGCTTCTAGGCAGGGAGGGAGGAATGTGCTTGTCCTAACCAGAGCAGCCCTTCCCTGCCTCATGCTGTGAGCAGGGATGTGGGGAAGAGGCGGATGTGGGATGGTGGTTGTGTGTGTGAGTGGGGATGAGGGATGCTGATGCCTCTGCACTGCTCCTTGTGTTCTTGTGGTCCCCGTCAGCCCGTATTCCCCAGCCCATGACTAGAGTGGCTGCAGCTCAGGCAAAAAGCCATTAAAAATCCCACGTTTTGGAGGGAAATAACATGAAGTGGCCATGCACGGTTGCATGGAAGAGCAGCAAGACCCTGCATCAACCCACCCCACTGCCTTGCTGCCATGCCTGACCCTGCCAGCAGCCCTCTAGGGAGACAGTTATCCTCTAAATTCACATACTTAACTTACAGCACCTGCAGTGTAAATGATGTGCCTGTGATGTCGTGCTGCACAGCAGTGGCAGGGCTGGACATTGGGGTGCACCCCTGTGGTGGCCGTTTCCCACCTCCCAAGGCTTCAGGTACCTCTGCTGGCATCCCCATGCCCTCGGACACACACAGCCGAATGGCCAGGCTGTGGGAACCTAGCAGGTCACCACATCCCACCGCTACCAGCCTCAACAAGGAGCTTAACAATGACCTCACCCTCAGATGCAGCAGCCCAGCATGGGGGTGACAGCACAGACACGCAAGTCCACAAACATGAAGCCTCAGTGGCCGCTCTGCTGCAGCCTAGCGCAAATTGAGGGTTTGCCTGTCCATGCTGCAATGCATCACCTGCTGCACCTCACCACAAGCATCCTGCTCTGCTCTGCCGTTCCGCTGACTGGGAGGAGAGCCACTACCATCCCTGATGAGAGAACCAAGCAACCTGCTTTACCAGAAGCTGCTCACAACAGCTACCAGGGATTTGGGGCTGTATTTCAGTGGTTTCTCAGATTTCAGCAAGTCTCAGGTATTGAGGGTCCTCCCACAAGACATCTCAAACTAACCTGCAGCAAACAGGTCCTTGTGCACTGACCAGGAAAACCTGTGTTACGCAGCTATCTGCTGTGTGACTGTAACTGTGCTATCTGCTATCTACACAGTGGTATCTGCTGGTCTGTTCTCACCAAGAAGCCAGCCTGCTTCCAGCTCAAATGAGCTCCCCGCTGTGTGGTTCTTCACAGCAGAGGAGGGGTTTAAACGGTTTAAAGGAGGGGTTTTCTAAAGACCTGAATCCAAAGAGGAAGAGGGAAGAATATTCATTTTCCTTCTTTTTTTAATGCCCAACTCAAAGTGATCAAAGATGAAAATCTCTGCATCTAATGAAGGAGGAGCACAGAAACTAAGCCAGTTGCCCTATATTAGTGCTGTTGGCCCGAGGTTTCTTGGGCTCAGTCACTTCTTTCCAAAACGAAGTTACATTGCATTTCACAGGAAAATTCCAAAGATTCCTTTTCAGCTTTGTATAGGGTGCAAAAAATTGACATTTTGATAACCACTACTCCAAAGAGATGATTTTTTTGCCTCCAGCTAGCTTAATGTTCTCTTATTCTGAGTCTTTGTTAGAGAGAATGTAACACAGAAAGGACTTCTGAAGCTTTGGACAGCTCTTCAAAATTACATGATCAGTCTAACTGCTGGAAAGCCTATGCAACACGCAAGCAGGAACAGGGAGCTGGGAAAAATCTGGCAATCCCTACAGATAAAAGTCACCCAGAAGCATCAGAGTTTAAAACGTGTTTTTAAACAACATTTCTTCTTCTCTTTGTAATCTTGCTGCTTTGTTAAGCACTGCACAACTGCACAGCCCTTCTGAAGGTTTAGCAGGATGCAAACATTTATTCCAAGCATAGAGGAACGGTCACTATCGAAAATACCGCCTTTCCATGCAGTTCACTGAGCTGTGTGCTCTTGTGTTACCTGGCAAACTGCACAGCTGCCACGAGCGTGATTCATGGTTTGCAATATTACACACCAGTCTCTAAACTCTTTATGTGTCAAGATGAATCCGCACTGAGTAGTCTTAGCATAACCCTTGTCCAAGCGGTTCTTATACGCAATGCTTTGATGAGCTCATGCAATTAGAAAGCAACCTCACAAGTCAACAGATGTGTTCACAAACTGTGTTTCTAAAAATTAAAGAACCTGCCAGTCAGTCGCTCCCCCCTGCGGGTTTTCCTCCCTGTGCCATTAAACACATTGTTATACCTGCTACGAAAGAACACAGACTGGTACAGAAAATTGCTCTTGAAAGGCCACTGGCTCTGATTAAACTCTACAGGGCTTTTAAAGGTTAAGACCTAACCTCAGCCGCTCTCAGCTCAGCAGCTTCCGTGGGAAGTTGCAGCAGCATTAATCAGCATGCAAGGATGAGGCTGTGAGAGGCAGCATGTGATTTCTTTATTTCATCTTAATTATAATTTAAAACTTTAATGTCAGGAATTTGACAAGTGTTTGAGCAAGAAGAATTATTGCCTCAACAGCAGTTAAGGTCAGGCAGAGAAATGTGCTCAATCCCAAAGAAAAGCAGTGAGTTTGTCCTGTAACGGCAATGCCATTCAGATTGTTCTGCTGGCTGCTGTTGGCAGCAAAGGGGCTGGTTCAAAAGCCCAACACCCCTTTCAAAACACGTGTGCCTGGTCTATAGCCTGAAATAGAGCCTACCGAAAGGTCAGTTTTAGCAGATGACAAGCTTTGGGGAAAGAAGCATCCGACCACACTGAAAAGGAATAAACTCCTATAACACAAGCAGATAAAATTAGGTTGCATTGCATGGACATGATGCTGCAGCAGGTCATGACATTGGTCTTGATGGTAAAAGAAGAGGCTGAGAAGACATTCCCAGCCCTGGCACTGGGATATTCTCCAATTCCTGGTCTCGCTCAGCTGCACTGTGGGGCCAAACAGAGGTCTTATCCCTAAAGTGTTAGACTGGAAAGGTCCCATCCCAGTGGGAGAGCATGCCAGCATGTGGCCCAGCCTGGGCAGTGGGCAGCACGCAGGCTCATGCTCTGGGTTATTCCCAGGATTTTTGCTGTTGCCCCTGTGATTGCATGAGGCCATGACAGGTGAGCGAAGCTGTGTTTCCTATGCCATGAGAGACTCTGATAGCATGGCCTAAGGCCAGTTCTGCTCCTTGGACATTTGAGTGGACTGAGAGCCAGTCTCACGCTGTCTCCTTTTCTGACCTGCAGCCCATCACACTCCCTAAGCAATGCATAGCATCTTACCAAACCTCAGAGTTACAGCAAGCCCACATCTACCACCCTGACAACCTTCACAACAACAAATAAACTCCTAAAACACAGGGGTCAGATTATATAGGATGTCTCAGGCTGTTGGGAGGAAGGCTCAGGCAGTACTGATCCGAGAAATTTAACAGAACCAGTAGAAATTCAAATGAACACCAGAATGAGTTGCTATGTAGGTAAACAGGTTTCTCGAGAAGATGACCACAGCTTCTAAAGGGGAAATCATGCTTAACAACTTGGCATTCTTAGAGAAATGACAGGGGCTGTCAACAGGAGAAACATCCTTGAAACCAGCCTGTAAAGTACTGAAAGAAGAAAACAGCTGCATGACAGCAAGTCTCTTTGCTTAGCAGAAGACTTTTCAGTTCCTTTGGCAGCAAATCTGTTCTTCATATAATAGCACCTTTTTGAAATGAATTTTTATAGGCAAGGTGATTAATAATGTAGGCTTGAGCAGAGCAGCATCATTCATTGGTAGTGCTAAATGAGCAGCTGTCACAGGAGACAGGCATTACTTTGAGTGTTCAACCAGGGCTAACAAATGGGATTTTTAAGAACAAATCTTCTCATAGTAAGCTCTTTCAAGAATGAATATGAACAGGAAAACAGTCTGTTAACTCCAGTAGTTGTAACTGTGTATAGAATTGCACTGCATTTATACCACTAACACAAGAAGAACAGGAAACAGGGTTTATAGCACAGGGTTTATAGCAGGTATGATGTCAACCAGGGAGAACTAAGGCTAGTGGATGCGGTGGGATACCTGTCTGGCAGAAACTAGGAGCACAGCTTCAAATTGTTTCCATGAGACCAGAACCACAAATAAACTCAGTCTCCATCACAGCAAGAACTTAAAACTTGGTTTTGTCAGTGCCACCAGCATTGCCATGAGGCTGCATTAGTAAGGTTTCAAACCATTTGATATTTACCATGGACCTCCTTAATTCCTGCCTGTACTTATGTTGAGGAGTGAACCTATACAGCTTGCACTGAAGTCTACTAAGAAATGGCAAATTCATAGTGAAAATTCACTACTCCTCTCTTAAAATTGCCACAACACAGGCTGTCATTCCATAAGGCAAACCAAAGTCCGGGGCTGCAAAGATCTGGCACTCAAGAGAGAGGAGAAGCCCAGATTATTCTAATAAACACATTCAGAATTGTGGGTTTGCCCCAGTCATCATCACCCTAAAATTAGATATGTGCCAAAATCACACCCAAGGCAAAAGCTATCAGAAAGAGATACAAGAACGTGTGAAATTGGGAACTCTTTTTCTTTCCATGGAGATTACCCTTTCACGGATAGCATGTCTGTGCTGCAGAGACACTGGGAGCTGTACAGACATGAATTCTAACACAACAGGTAGACATAAAGCCAACCCAAACTGGGCACGAACTACAAGAACCACAATTTGCTTGTTTTCAGTCTAGAAGCTGAGTTATGGGACAAGGAAGTGACTCTGAGTTGTTCCTGCCTAAGCAACAGAGGTCATATAAAAAGAGATGCATGTGATGAGCATGTGTAAATATCTCTTGCACATGGAAGGAAAGTGTGGAAAACAGGAAGGTATAGAAACATTGTATTTTGTGAATCATAGAATAGTCAGGGTTGGAAAGGACCTCAATATCATTTAGTTCCAACCCCCCTACCATAAGCAGGGACACCTCACACTAAACTGTGCCACCCAGGGCTTCATCCAACCTGGCCTTGAACACTGCCAGGGATGGAGCACTCACAACCTCCCTGGGCAACCCATTCCAGTATCTCACCNCATTTAGTTCCCCCTACCATAAGCAGGGACACCTCACACTAAACCGTGCCACCCAGGGCTTCATCCAACCTGGCCTTGAACACTGCCAGGGATGGAGCACTCACAACCTCCCTGGCCAACCCATTCCAGCATCTCAGTCTTTCACTTCTCTGTGCTTTGCATACATGAACGTTGATGAAACATAGTTCCTTCCCAGGAAAGGTTAAATAATGCATGTAAATAACTTGAGAAGAAACTATAAATCCTGTCATTCCATTTCAGGTGACGTGAAAAATGAGACCAACCTAATTCTTGTGTGGAAAAGCCTTGCCCTTTATATAAAACTGCCATTCTTGGAGAAGCAGCAGACCAGGCACCTCAAAGCAGCAGGAGCTCACAGCAGGAAAAGCCTGTGTATATCTTTGTACCCATCTTACCAACCAACAGTGTCAGCTCCGGGGATCTTGAATATTAATCCCACAGTGAGGAAACCCCTGTCCTCAGTCCGAAGCCAGCACAGTGCAGGCAGCTGCCTTCCCTCGGTGTCTGCCTGCGTTTTGCCAGATGAGGTCAGCAGCACCCAGCTACGATGGAGTTTCCAACCGGCATCCACGAGCACTGCTGCAACTGCATCTGCCCAAATGACCATCGTTAATGTTATCCTGACTTAGCAGTACCAGGGCTGCAGGAAGCATGGCTTTGCAATCTAGCTTGTGGCATAGAGCATGGGAAAGGGCAATCATGTTCACGCGATTAAGCAGCCTTTAAAAATGCTCAGTTTTACTGAGAATCTCTTTTTGTGGTCTTGTTCCTGCTGGAGTGCTGCTTTACTGCCCTACCCAAGCAGGGAGCTGTAAGAGGAAGCACAGGGATGCCAGAGAGACAAAGCAGGTTAGAGCCGCTGTATTTCCGAGCTGTGCTTACATTTCAACAGTTGAGTGCCTTTAAAGAGCTGTGTGTGCTGGGCCTGCCAAATCTGATTATTTAACACCACCAGACATAGTCTTAAAAGCCTTTCCCATTCACCACCTACTGTTCTCCCATCAGCAAATCCTCTTGCACTGTCACTTCACCTGAAATGCACTCTCTCAATGTGCCGATTTCCACAGTTTTAAGATAGCAATTCTCTTTAAAACACATTTGCCCTAAAAATCCCACCCTCTGCAGCCGCTGTAACTGATTTTAAGGACCACTGCATCCCAATACACAGCGCACTTGGAGAAACTGGCCTCCTTCGACCTGCTGATCTGATTGCTCTGGAGACTTTCTTCTCTTTCCATTGTCCTTCGAACCAGGAGTGCTGGGTTTTCCCTAAGGTACAACAGCTCCCTGAGAGGCCACCAGTGACACAGGCAGGAGTGTGACACAGCTCCAGGACAGCCCTGCCTCCTCAATTATTTAATTCCTCAGCTCTGTCCCTTTTTGTGCACACACATTCCTACTGAGAATCCGGAAACAGCCACTGAAGTAACGAAAGCATTTCCTTTTAGCCAGTGTAACTGCAGCTTGGCTGTGCAAAATAATTGGTGTTTGGATGGCTACCAGGGAAGAAAAAAGGCAAATATTTTTGGTATATATTGTAGAGTGAAAATGTCTCATTCAGTCTGGAGGGAAAGGTCTCTCTCAAGCACCTAAGAGTGGCTGGAAGCAGCCAAACCAAACAAACCAAAACTGCTCCTGCAGCCTGTGGTCAGAGGCAGGTCTGTCCTTCCAGCTCTGGCACCCCAAGCCCAGAGGAGTTTGCAGAGTCTCAACCCAGACCAACCATCGCAGTAGCTGGCAGCTACAGCTGAGATGATCGCACTGGTGATTTACATGGAAGAGCATTAGTAGAGCTTTTAAATGATATAGATTATGCTATAAAATGCTGATCATAAATCCCCCTGCTGTTGCTGAAGTTAAATGCTGCCGCATCCCAAACAACACAATGTGCCCAAATGTCTGTCTTCTCGAAAGGCAGATTTGATTTCCCATTGGCAAGCCAAACTCATCCAAACCAAATGACTCTATAAGGACTCCCGAGCCCAATGCCACTGTTTGAAGGGCTTCTGGAGCTCTCAGGGTCCCTGCAGAGCTGTTGTTGCAGGAGCCATGTGCTGCCCTTGCAGCACAGACCAGTTCTGTACATGCCTAAAGATGTTTTTAGTGGTGTTGGCTTTTATATAGGACTGCAGATGTGAAGACACGAGAGGGACTGGGAAGACTAAGTACCATCTGTCACAAGAACTCAGGCCCTGAACACCTTTGAATGCTTTTCAAAGAGTTAACTAAAATCTTGCATAGTTTCAGAGCTGAGATTTCCATCACAGAAACAAACTCCTGCTTCCCACCCTGCCTGGCATTACCAAATACATCCAAATGGTACCACAGAACCTTTGGGAACAAGGTGAGTCCCTCCACTTCCCCAAACTGTTCATCACATTAACTTCCATCCTTCACTATGGAAATTAATCATGCTGCATGCTGCGAGTCTTCTATCTCACTCTGAAATACAGCTTTTTGGTAATTAGGCCAAAGCACCTCCCTGCTCCCTGAAGCTGCACCCCTGACAATAATAAACACTGCTTTTGCAATGCTTTTTTTTCCATTGCACCAAGCCATAGATTTAACCTTGTTAGAAGCAACTAACTGCTTTTGAAGGATACTGGTTTCTGCTGTTCAGACCAAATAACATGGGGCATATAAACATTATCACCGAGTGCAGGATGCCAAACCGCTGCTTCCTCTGGGAGGCATCATCTTGAGAATTTTCTCTTGAGCCATCAGCTAAAGAATTCAAACCCAACACGGG
The DNA here is from genome assembly GCA_002631895.1 of Agapornis roseicollis. NCBI lineage: Eukaryota > Metazoa > Chordata > Aves > Psittaciformes > Psittacidae > Agapornis > Agapornis roseicollis. The sequence goes on from NDXB01013810.1 coordinate 12,012, forward strand.
CTGGGTTACTGAAACATCAGTGGAAAACCAGAACATGTGGCTTGCAGGTTGTGGAATACGGCTGGAGCAGTGAAATAGGAAAGGATTAACAGTTACGGTTTTGCTCCTTAGGTGCTGACAACACGGTTGGTGCTATAGAACGGAGATGAGGACACTCTGCCTCCCAGCATTTACAAAATAGAAAGTGCAAACAAGAAATAGTCAGAGAAGACATCAGCGCAGTGGGAGATCTCAGAGCTAGATGAAAATCCCTTTGCTTGTAAAATGCAAAGGTAATGATATGATGTATGCAGATTAGTACTTGTGAGCAACAGAATAAATGAGCTTTCAGAAGGGATTCGACTAATGAGTAAGGGAAATTCTTCTGGCAAAAGGAGTTGATGCCTAAAACACAACACTTGAATACTTCTTAAAACACAGAATTCCTTTCAGCTATTTCTGTGTAAAGCCTTTGGCAGTTTTGGTATCTGTGGTTAATAGCAAAGGCTGATCCTAACCTGCTTACGGTGCCCCCCACACTGGCCGGACACAGGCAGATGAAGACAAGGGAGCACAGCACTGGGTACACATGGTGCCAGGGTGCAAGCTTGGCAGAAGAAGGAGGATTAAGCACCCCAAGAGCCTGTGGGCAGCCTTAAGGGCTATTGTGGCTGCAGGCAGGGCCTGAGGTTGTGCCTGCCCTGGGGCCAGGAGGCTCAGAGTGAGCCTGGCGGCTGCGCTGCACAACATCTGCACCAAGGAGAGTTAATAAAGCCCTGTTTAACCATCTGATTTATGAGGAAGCATCATGTGTAAAGCTTAAGGGGGTTGTAAACAAGGAATGGGTTTGCACCATATGGCAGTGTAAGTGGCTGTAGCCTTCCCCTCCAGACCCAGGACTGGAGCAAGCTGGAGCATAGCAGTCTCATACTGCAGTTGGTTCCTCACGTTTCTCATTTTAAAATCTTATTTTTTTCCCCTCCAGTCTTCCCTGCATACAATGAAGGGTGGTCTGGGGGCTTTTTTAGCTTGTGGGATAATTTCTGATCGTGATAAATAATTATGTTTAATTGTCCTAGAACAAAGAACATTTATAGGTGGGCTGCAGTACTTTTTGTTAGTCTGCTTTTGGAAAGGGCATAGTTGAGGAGGATTTTGGGGCAGCCAGAGTCTGATTTAGCATAGAATCATAGAATCAGTTAGGGTTGGAAAGGACATTAAGATCATCTAGCATAACATAAAGGATCCAATTTCAGGCCCACACACAGGCATTTCTACGGTGTGAAGAGCAGAGCAGATGCTGGCTTGCAGCACTTACTTCACCTTGGCACCAACAGGAATCTATTAAGAAAACCACAGAGGTTTCCACTTTGCATTAGACACCTCATGGTTATGTTCCCTGCACCAAAGCTCCAGGAAATACAAAATCACAAGAGCTCCGAGGCTGTTGCTGTGGCTGGGTTATGCTGCTGAGATGTTACACATCCATGAAGTGGAGTTACACCAGTGCCACACGTGTCAAGAAGGTCAGCAAAGCAGGAGCTGGACAAAGCAGGAGCCTGACCTTCAGAGTCTGCGAGACCTGGGGAAAACCTGAGCTAAGGTTTGCCAGGAAACCATGGGCAAGGGAGCTTTGCAGCATGTCTCTCCTCAGTGAGTTCTATCAGTGCAAGGCAGTGCAGGAGAGTTGCTCCATCAGAGACGGGTCCTTCCCCCCCCACTCACCCACGGCCCAGGTGGTGATCTCAAGCAGCAGCAGGCAGGTTACTAGGGATTTATAATAGACACCTTTTCCCATAACTCAGTTGTTAAAGATCAGCGTGCTGTAGATTCTCTGCCTCACAAAGCCTGGACACAGGCCCAGCTCTCAGGAGCCTGAGCTGGTAACTTTGTTGGAAAACAGTACCTGCAGAGCAGGTTTCAGCCCATTTTCTCCATCTTTCATGACAGACAAACCAACCTCTGTAGCATCTGTAAACCTGTCATTCAAGCACTAAAACTCAGTGACATGCGTCCTATTGCATATTGCTTTTCCCCCTCATACCACCTGGAGATGAAAGAGCAAAGAGCTAAGCAAATGGGGTAGGAGCATCAGTTGCTGGCCAGGAGTAAGCACTGGAGCTTATATCAGCTAAAGAAGGGCGATGGCAACTATTCAGCAGCACACAGCAGGGCCACAGTGTCTTAACTGCAACCCCCTCAGTGCACATGGCTATTTTAGGTAGAAGCTGTTAAAACCTTATCTGTGAAGTCAATGATCTGTGCCTGGAGATGGCTCCCTCATGAGGCAGCATCTGGCTCCTTCAAAGAAAAGATCAACAGATTTTCTTTTCTTTCACCACTGTGAAGTTCCATCACCTTCTACATTTAACTCTTGAGCAGATCAATACCGTTTGCAGTCAGAGCTGCAGAAAGAGTCACGCCACACCAAGTGCAGAAGGATCCAAGAGACTCAGGCTCCAAGAGACGTGTTTCTCTAAATAAAAATCCTTTGGCAGAAGACTGTTGAGTCCAGAAGCTGAAACGTCAATTTTATAGCTCAAACAGTAAGATATAGCACAACTTTCCAAAAGAAATCAATGTTGTGCTGCTGAAACCTGGTCAGCTAATGACCCCGAAACATGTCTCTATTCCAGCTGTCCACTAAAGCAACACCCTGCTCCTTCCCTACTTATGGCTGTGAAGGCTATAACCAGGAGATGAATTTTCCCCCTGCTGTCACTACTGCCTCTGCCAAGAAGGATGCCAGGCATGAGGGGAACATGTATTTTCAACAGACACTGGTTATACACAGGCAACTTCTTTTTCACAAATCACCAATGAATAATAAGGGGGAAGGACCTTAAGCAGCACAGGCAGAGGGCATATAGCATCAAACACCTAGCTGTCTGTAGGTACAAGATTTTCTCAAGATAAAATAAACACCACCTGGGACTGTACACAGAGCATCAGCTTGCAGGTAGAAGTAGGGCTGGTGGGAAATCTTTAGCCATAATAAATGCCAGTTTATGAAGCCCCAACCCTGCTGCTGCTGAGCAGCCCTGGTATCTGGGGTGTTCTGCAACTCTCGAACTTCTGTTCATGCCAAGAGGGCCCAAAGGCTTGCAGGTTTGTGGAAGGCTGGGTTCAGTGTGTCTCAACTAAAATCCATCAACTCCACACCCAAAAACCCAAGAATTTGCTTTAAACTGAAAAAACCTGCTTACCGGTCACTGCTACCTGTAGCTATCAGCAACCAAAGTCTGATCCAACCAGCAGAAAACCTGCCGTGAAAATGGATGAAAACCACACAAAAATGAAAACCTGGGCATCGAAATTATCTACAGAAATCTGCTTTTGCTCCCTAAGCTGTGACACCGGGAGGAGACCAGGAGGAAGGGCCAGGAGAGCAGGGCTGCCTGTGTGTGCAGCACACGGGCTGCCCTAACCCATGCGGAGGGAGCAGGGATTACAGAAGGCAGCGTGTGCCTGCGTTAACGGTGGCAGCCAGCAGAACCAAAGCAATTCCCTGTGCTCCTGCAGGCAGACCAGGCAAGCCTGGAGGCACACACAAAAAGCAGCTTGTGATCGAGGTTGATGCTTCCAAAGACGTTTCAAAACAAAGTCCTCGGAAGGGTAAATAATTTCTTCCCCCTCCCTGATAAGGGCAAACCTTTTTCATTAAGACATGGGTGTTAATGTCATCTTGCATGCATGGCTCGGAATCCAGATAGGGCTCCTGATCATTGCAGAGAGGGTGGAAGAGATGGAACTATACTAAAACTATTTATTGCATTTAGTAGCACAGAAGTCTCCTGAGGTCTAGCAGTTATATGATACATCTTTGGTCCTGCTGTAGAAGGGAAAAAAACAGAGGTCATAAAAAAAGCTTGCATTTCTAGGTAAGCAGCTACAGGATTAAATCAAACTAGGGTGGAAAGCATGAAAGAAGTAAGACAAGAATCGTAATACATCCTTCTTGATCTGCAGATTAAGGTTTTAAATGGCCTTTTAATTGATGCTTTTATTTCCCTTTATGTGTCTTTTAATCACAGCCAAATGATTAAAAGCCAGAGAGAAGTTCTGTGGGCAAAGGATCCTGATGTGATTCACTACTGGTACATGAGCAGTGCCCAGGGAGCCCAGCACCCACAGCAGGATGTGTGCTGCTCTGCCCAGCTGCCTCACCCATGGCTCAGCTTTGTCCCTGCTTGGGGGACACAGTGGGAGGGAGCACCGTGGTACAGCACCTGCTCCACCTCTCCCTTTGTGCTACAGGTTCAGCCCTTTGACTGCTGAACCCCAGTGTTAGGCAGAAGAGCTTCTTTCCAAGGCTTTCTGCCAGCAGAAGCCTCAGCCTGCCACAGGGCTATTCACAGATCTCCCCAAGGCCTCACTCGTGAATGCATCCAGTACCTAAAAGGCCAGGTTGGACACAGCCTGGGCTGGCATGGTTTAGTGTGTGGTGGCCCTGCCCATGGCAGGGGGGTTGGAACTGAATGATCTTAAGGTCCTTTCCAACCCGAACTATGCTATGATTCTATGATTTACCCTGTGAACTCCTTGCTGAAGTTTCACTTGCAATTAAGATTTGTGCAGCCAGGGTCGAGGCCCTTCGTGTTTTCTATTCATGGTATGTCTTAGAAACCAAATTAAAATCCTTATCATTAAGGAGCTGAAAGCTCCCATAATTGCAAGCATCACTCTGTGTTAGCTGGAGGGAGCAGCATGACCCACTGGCTAACAGAAGTAGTTCTGTCCAGAAAAGAGGAAAACTTCTAACCAAAGAGAACCCTGAGCCATGAATTACTGTAGAAAAAGTATCAGCTTCAAACAAATTGCTAACGTAATCTGTGCTGTCAGTGCAGGAGCTTTCTCCTAAGTTGGTTAAGAGCATTTCTGCCACGCTCTGCTCTGAGTTACCTCCTGCTGACCTGCAGTGCATCAACTCGGCATTCCAAAGAAAAATTTTCCCTGTGGGATGAGGCATGGCTCTCTCCGCCTTCAAGTTAAACCCCATTTCCCTTTGCTTTGCACGGAGCACATGTTATAAGAGTTGATGGGTTCAACAATTGACATGTTGATGCATCTGCCCACAATAATTTGAAAGCAGACATTAAAATACTCTCACATTCGAGGCAGCCTTCCCATGTCTGGCTTTGTGAAAGGATGATCTGTCCCTTGAGTGAGGCAGCCCAGGAGGATACAGAGCTAGTGCAGGCTTAAACAGGACTTGTCAGGTCTTCTGAGGTCACAAAACATCAAACAGACAGGTAGAAATAATTGCAGCATGCACTAAGAGGCTGGCTTGTCTTGCAGAGTTCATTTGCTGAAGAAAACAGTGCTCATGGTAATGGGTTGGTTTTGCTCTAGGAAGAGGCTGCAGCATGCAGCCAGCCAGGCAACCAATTTAATGCAAGAGCTGACAGATCCGATACCGCAGGGGAGCAGCAGAGCCACTGGGGAGCCTGCTGCAGCTCAGAGGAGCTCCATTTACTTACAGCCTTTGTCCAGCTTGGAGAATTGAGCTCAAAGCTAAAATTAACAAGTGGTCTCACTGACGAGGTGACCCTTCGAACCTCAGGATTGCTCAGACAGAGGTTTAATGCCAACCTCAGGGCTCTCATTCGAAAGATTTATTCTAACGCTAGGGGTTATTTAGTATAACTGCTGAAACATCCAGCATCTGCCACTGGAATTTCCAATACCTACTTTCACTGCCCATAGGGTTCCATATTAACGAAAGTGTAATTGTCAATGCTCTGAGGTCTTTATACTTCCTATCCTTAGCAGCATGTGAGTGCACAGCAGTGCATTGGGAAGGATGCAGCCCATACATGAGACAGAAGGAGGAATCCCCCAGGTCTGCAGTGGAACAGGAGCAGGACTGGGCCCTGGGTGTGGGATGGGAAGGCTGCCCTGGCAGCCCCATGGTCCTTTGCCCACCCAGCACCCATAGCAGCACCCAGTGCTGGGAATCATGGAGGAAGGTGAGTGGCTGGAACAGTCCTGGTGATGGAGTTTGATCTTGGAAAACACATAAGAAGGGAGAAGAGAAATGCAAACCTTACCAACATGGCCAGGAGCACCCTGCACCTGGGAGCAGCAGGATGGTGACCTTTGGTACATGCAGCAAAGAAAGAGCATGCATCTCTCTTTGCAGCCCTCCTCTTGCAATCAGCCATCTATCAGTGCTAGCTGAAACTGCTGAAGTTGTTTGAAAGACAGGCGCCAGGTTTTTCTGTTACAGCACATTGCCTTTCAATTGGAATTTAATAATAAATACAGCAAAGACCCCATTGGGTTCCTGTTTTACTGAAGAAAGAGAAAACTATAAATGGATTAACCAAACCATTCTGCTGCTCCCACAACTGCCCTGTGGAGGACTTGGGGGTGGTGGTCGATGAGAACATGACCATGAGCCGGCTGCAGTGTGCGCTTGCAGCCCAGAAAGCAACCGTATCCTGGGCTGCATCCAAAGAAGCGTGACCAGCAGGGCCAAGGAGCTGACCCTGCCCCTCTGCTCTGCTCTGGTGAGACCTCACCCGGAGCATTGTGTGCAGTTCTGGTGTCCTCAATATCAAAAGGACATGGAGCTGTTGGACCCTCTTCCTTGTTATTTTCTTACCATTATTATTATTGGTGGCAGCAGCAGTGATTTGTGTTATACCTGAGTTACTAACCTGTTCTTATCTCAACCCATGGGAATTGCATTCCTTCCATTTTCCTCCCCATCCCTCTGGGAGCAGGGAGGAAGAAGGGGGAGGGGGGGTTGAGGGAGGAAAGAAAGAGGGGGAAGGAGTAGAAACTGGGTTAAAACCACGACAGTTCCTTTTGGCACCCAATGTGGGGCATGAAGGGTTGAGATAACGACAGATCTGACTGGACTGGTCACAACGCTGATTTATTGGCTGTCAAAGTTTTCCCTCTTGATCTCACAGGCTCAGGATACCATACCTTACGTACAGCCAGTATTTGCTGTGTCAGTGTCTATCTGAGGGGGAGCTTGGACTAAGGTTTTTGTCTCATTGTACTTTATGATAATGACTTGTAGAATCATTGATCATGAAACTGATCTGGTTTATGTTCCCAGTGGTCACCACCTTTATACCTTGGGAGGTATAGAATAAGAGTGCCTGGCAATTAAACCTCTTTTTTCTCCTTCTTGGGTGGTCAACTTGTGAAGGAGACATTCTTTTACCCTCCAAGTCCTCCCCCCAGACCATTTACAGCATCATTTGAGAGTTTTGGGGATTTTGAATGGCCTTTTAATACCGTTGAGACTTGTTTGCTGATTGTGATGGGGATCACTGTGTTGGCACGTGTACAGGGTGCGTTTTGCCCACGACCATTTTGTCTGATCTCAAGAGTTAAGCAGAGTCAGATTTGGGCCTTGTCTAGGGTTAGACGGCAATATAGGAGGAGCAAGAGATCTTCCCAGAAAAAAAAGGCTTGCAGCTTTATATTGGATATTCTGCTTCAAAAGGCTTCATCTGAGCTAAAAATTTCCCTCCTAGTGTCACTTCACATCAACTTGCCTTTTAAAAATGTCCCTGCTCAGGGGACACACTAAAGACCTGCAAACCCCTGAAGAGAGATGGCCCAAGGAAAGGAGTGTGAGGCTTGTATGAAAACCCAGACTGTCACAGGAGCATGGCAGCACAACAGCAAAACAGAGCAGTCACTGTTTGGAAAGTAACATCCAAACCAGAGACAAAACACTGTGGGAAAGCAACCTAAAACTGCTTCTCATTATGGTGTGCTCACTGACTGCAGTTACCAGTATTACTGCTTGAAAAGCATCCTCCGTGCTGGAGGAGCCAAATGTAAGGATGGAGATGGATTATGCACACATGCAAATTACATCTCTCAAAATCACCAGGGTCTTTGCCTCATGGCTCACAGAAGTCAATGAGCAGCAGAGATTTTCAAAACATAAAGCTGGAGTAAGACCTCTTTTGTGCCCATAGTTGCACATTAAGGACTTGGTGTTACCCTGGATCTCTGACCTGCAACAGCGCATCACCCAGCAGCCACTCTGGGACCACAAGAGTCTTGACCTATCCCTCCCTCCAACAGCCTGCCATGGAGCTGCAGGATTTATCACAATGTGGTGGTCAGGACAGTTTTTCCCCATCTGCTGTGGTGGAGGTGTCCCTCCCTGTTAACGGGGAGTGGGAACCAGCTGCCTGGGCTGTCACACAGTGCTAGCACTGAAATACTTTGCCAAGTTTTAAATTCAAACAGCACAAAGAGCCCTTGGGCCTGAGCTCTCTGTGCTCTCCCCAAAGCCACAGCGGCTGTGCCTGCTGTCAGGAGAGACCAGCTGGAATGTGCCAGAGCTGGCCACCTCTTTTAGCCTTGCAGGAAGCATGGGCTGCAGGCTGAGTCTGGTTCACCAGAACCCTGGAATGAGGGAAATCCCAGGAAACACCAGTATCTCTGCAAGTTCCAGTGCTAGACACCAGGTTCTGACTCCCATATAGAATCCCAGACTGGTTTGTGCTGGAAGGGACCTTAAAGCTCCTCCAGCTCCAACCCCTGCCACAGGCAGGGACCCCTTCCACTGGAGCAGCTTGCTCCAAGCCCCTGTGTCCAACCTGGCCTTGAGCACTGCCAGGGATGGGGCAGCCACAGCTTCTCTGGGCACCCTGGGCCAGCGCCTCAGCACCCTCACAGGGAAGAGCTTCTGCCTCAGAGCTCAGCTCAGTCTCCCCTGTTCTGGCAGGTTAAAGCCATTCCCCTTGTCCTATCTCCTACTCCATCTGGGCAAGGAATCACAGGCAGGCAGGAGCAGGACTCCACCTCAATGCACATAAACATCAGGCTGCAAAAGTACTGGGACTTTTACATATAAACCAAATNATCTCCTACTCCATCTGGGCAAGGAATCACAGGCAGGCAGGAGCAGGACTCCACCTCAATGCACATAAACATCAGGCTGCAAAAGTACTGGGACTTTTACATATAAACCAAATGTTTTATTCCAATTCTGCTGACAAATTGTATACAAGCAAGCACCAATGCTGAATTTGCTGTACTGTTAATGAATGACCAAATACAGCAGCATTTCATCTCAAATGCAAAAACATATGGTTTTGTAGAATTAAGTATGTTTCAAGTTGTACAGAGATACTATCAGAAAGCAGAAGTGCTGATAACTCTATTCAATAGAGCTACAATATTCAATATTGACTTTTATTCAATATTGCATATTCAAAAGCTCTATTCAGTGGAGCTTTAAAATAATCACAGTTATTGTCTAATTTTAAGACCCTTCCATACTGAATATTGAGTGTCCCACCTCACTGCCTCACTGGAAATGCAATGGTCCACGCCTTCAGCAGTAGTACTTGGTAGCACTCCACAGCTGCTGGAAAGTATGGCTTGACCCTCTATGTGCATACCACATGCTGCTGAAAGACATGCTCCAGAGCCTGTTCTCCTTCCCCTGAGCCTGGGTCTATCACTTTCCCCTTTAGCACTTGCAGGCACACACTCCTGAGACCTCCACAGCAAGAGGTTTCTCTCCTGATGAGCCTTCAGGAACCCTTTTCCCTATCACCTATTTCCTGAATCGCCACAGGGGGAAGCTTTGCAGTGCCTGCTAAAACATAGTAAGACAAGAAGACTTTGATGCATGTTGTTACAGGGGTAGCTTTCATTGCTTACCCAGGCATATTCTTATGTATGCTAATCTGGTCTTCTGAATGCTAGTTACAACTCCATGTATAAGACAGTCTCTTTAAGATCTTAGGTTAGGTGGGATAAAAGGGCACATCCATTCCCCACAGCAGCAGGCAGGGAATCACCAGAAGCCCATCAGATGAAGGCTTGTTATTTCTGTGCCCTCCACTTAGGCGAACTACAAGGCTGTATAAACACCTCATTCCTTTGAAGATACCAGACTTCCTTTTGGTGCAAACAGAAGATTTAGCTGCTAGCAAATACGAAACTGATTGCACACCAAGGAGTTGAGGTTATGAGTAAGAACTATAAATACTTGACTGCTGAGAGCTATTAGGGATACAGCAGAGGGACCTAGTGAAATCCCACTGCTTGAGAGAGCTTGTAGAGGATGAATGCGCAGGAGAACGCTGTGATGGAAAATAGAGGCTAAACTGAAGCATGAAACATTTTGACCAGGTTTTTAAAGCAGAAGTTCAAGATTTCAGATTGTGAAAAATCCTGATTTTTCCTCATCCTCAGATGACACTGATGGAATCTTAGAATAATTGGGTGTTAAACCAAGGCAGGAGTGTTTTCACTCACCCCAGTTAGTCACTGCTTGAATGTTCTGAAGAGTGTTTGGAAGAATACTCATGAATTTCACTCTTCCACAAATGACCAATTCCATCCCAGCGTCACACTGAAAACTGCTGTACTGTCACCTCTTCACTGATGCAGCCTGGGATTGCAGAGCCCTCCTTGCCAAGAGCAGACACCGCTGGGAATGAGGGGACCCATTATTGCAGCAAACAACCAAAGAAAACATTCACAGACTCAGAATCCCTGTTCTCTGGGTGCTGAATAACAACTGATTTTGCTGCACTCACAACTGGTTCACAATATAACATGGAAATCAAAATGAAGTAAACACTTCAAGCAGCTCCCTTTCACCACCACCATTTGGCATGTGATAGTATTCTGTATCATCACAAATACTTGGCTTGCTTGCTTAACTCCCATGCAGATCTGGCACTAGTACACATGCAGATGGAAGCTTTGGGGGGCTTTTCTCCATTTATTTTTTTAGGGAAACAGAGACTAAAATGAAAAGTATTCAAAGAAGCACAAAGGAAACAGCCACAACAAAGTGCTGGGAGAGGTTCTACCTTTTGAATGCGGTTTTGTTTCCATAAAGTTAAAATGCTGTTTATTCACTGCAAAAAAAAAAAAAAAAAAAAAAAACAAA
>NDXB01013811.1:0-23600 GCA_002631895.1 Agapornis roseicollis
AGGGGGGTTGGAACTGGATGATCTTAAGGTCCTTTCCAACCCTAACAATTCTATGATTCTATATCCAGCAAACCCCCTGGACTAGATCTGAACCAGAGAGCTGTACAGGTTGCATCGTGTAAACCTCTTCAGCCAGCCCTAGTTGATACTTTTGGCTACAACCCACATTTTAATAAACTATACTTTCCTCTGCTAATTGCCATCAGCAGCATGGAATCAAGCAGTAGTAAAAAGCCCTCCTACGCATCCCTTCCTCCTCCTTGCAGCCCATGCTGCACCAAGCCGTTTATTTGCATTTTCAGAGACTGTTTGCCTGAAGTGTAATTGAAGACATACAGATCATCTGTTTACAGCCACAAATTACTGTAATTTCAGTGAGGCTTTCGTGACAATTTCACTCCTAACGTGGCTATTTTTATATGCAGTTGAAACGCAAGAAAGATGATGGCGAGATGCTCAGAAAGCCTGCAAAGACCTTAGATGAAGAAGAAACACTGTAGTACTTTTCTTTGCTAGATGTAAGATATAGATATATAGATACAAGAAGAGCTTTAGGGAAGAGAGAGTCTTTTTTCCCCCCTCTTCCTGGAACTCGAGATGGGGAAGTTACAGCTGTGTGACTGCAGCAGTGTGCTGTGTGACACTACACCTGGAGCTGGTGTGGGTTGTGCTGTGCGAGGGTGAATGCTGCTAGACATGATTCTGTTCCAAACCTCCTTGTGAGCACCTCTCTGACAGACACCGTTTACTCCCTTTGTTTGGCATCTGCCTGTCATTTATCCATTCTACAGGCTACATCCATCTTTCAGACAGCTGCAGGAGCCATGCAATGCAAGGTCAAATTGCTGCTTGATTCACCCCATAAGAGTTTCTACTACTGTTCATGGCCTCTGGTCTGCACTTATTAGAACCTGGTGTCACAAGTATCTAGCCCTGTGGAGCTAGAAACACGAGAGCCTTTTTCACTGACACAACAGCTCACAGAAAGTGTTGTCAGTAAAGATTTAGAAAGAAGCGTGAACAGCAAAGGAAGTTATTCCACTATGGTTGGAATCAAAACACCCCACTCATTGCACTGGCAGAACAACTTAGAGACCAGTGACAAACGTAGGACAAGGTCTTTGATCTCCCTGGAGGGAAAAGCTAAATTAGATTCAATATTTTCAGGCTTTTCCTGTAAAAGTGGGGGGAAATAAAGGGAAAAAGGCATAGACTCATGTCTAATTTGCACTGAGGGTCACAAAAACCAAAACTACACCTTAGGGGCAAAAAACTAAACACAGGGAAAAAATCAAAGCTCAACAAAACAACACAAAAGCCCAAACCTCACTGCCCTTGTTAATATCACTGATACCACCTAGACTTTGGCTCACGAGACTGACACCCCACCAGCCTGCCTACTTGCTGCTCACTTCTTAACACTCTGCTGGTGCTTCTGAATAATTTATCCACCTCTGCTTGTGCTGAAGCACTGGGGATTAAAGAGAGACAAAACCTGTGGCTGAGAACTCCACACTATCACTGCACCCTCATTCCTACTTGTAAGAGTGTTTGTGCAATGCTGAGCCAGCTCTGTCACCTCACAGCCTTTAAAAGGAAGCCAATAGCACAAGCAGAGTTGAGATAGGAAGCAGCCATATCATCCCCACTGCAGAGCAGGCTGAACTGCTGAGGGATCAGGTAATCAAAAGGAGCGTGACCAGCAGGTCGAAGGAGGTGATCCTGCCCCTCTACTCTGCTCTCGGGAGACCTCACCTGGAGCATTGTGTGCAGTTCTGGTGTCCTCAACAGAAAAAGGACATGGAGCTGTTGGAACAAGTCCAGAGGAGGCCACAAGGATGATCAGGGGACTGGAGCATCTCCCATACGAAGACAGGCTGGGAAAGTTGGGGCTGTTCAGCCTGGAGAAGAGAAGGCTGCGTGGAGACCTCATAGCAGCCTTCCAGTATCTGAATGGGGCCTCTAGGGATGCTGGGGAGGGACTCTTCATTAGGGACTGTAGTGACAGGACAAGGGGTAACGGGCTCAAACAGGGGAAGTTTAGATTGGAGATAAGGATGAAATTGTTTACTGTGAGGGTGGTGAGGCACTGGAATGGGTTGCCCAGGGAAGTTGTGAATGCTCCATCCCTGGCAGTGTTCAAGGCCAGGTTGGACAGAGCCTTGGGTGGCATGGTTTAGTGTGAGGTGTCCCTGGCCATAGCAGGGGGGATGGAACTGGATGATCTTAAGGTCCTTTCCAACCCTGACTATTCTATGATTCTAATTTGCCCAAAGGCACTGCCAAGCCAAGGCACAGTGCTGTGCCACCTTCTGACTGGCTCAGATGAACTCTTCCCCTGTTTTATCCTGCACCTTCAGACTATTCACCAGTTTGTTTTAAAAGAAATTAAACTGAACAATTATCTGTGCGAAGAACAGTTTTCTGTCAGAAATCACAGCTGAGCACATTAAACCTTCAAAAACATTAGAAATCACTTGGAAACCCAAATTCTCCTTTGATTTCACTAAATGCTTGGTTAAAGTTTTTAAACACAGGCCATGGTCCAAGTCCTATTAACAGATTACTGCTGTTAGCAAAATTCTTTCTTCTCATCACATGAGGAGGATTCTAAAGCACTGATGAAACTACATAGATTAATAGCATACAGCAACTATCACCCAGGTACTCTGACCCCATTGAAGCAGCCCAGCTATTTTTACAAAGCTGTTGATCAGACAGAGACAGACAGAAAACTTGGTTGACATTGAACATGTGCATAATTATCAATTAAGATACTAAATTAATATGAAGATATAAAATGAATATTAATTAGATTTTTAACATATAACTTGGTGTTTCTGTAGGGATACAGCTACAATGAACCACAAAAAGTTGCAGTATAAAAGAAATTGCAGTCTGACAGGACAGAAAAGCAGCAGCATCTTCTCCGTAAAAAACAGTTCTGGAGGAAAGATACTGAATTCCAACACTGGTATCAGAAGTATATGGCTTTGTGTCTTTCCTCCTCAAGGAACAACAGGCTATATGCAGAAGAGACACAAACAGAACATTTCTACCAAAAGCCTGGAATTGTCCCATTTGTAAGGCAGTTGAATTGACCCAATAGAAGTTGAGGTAATGGAAAGATTAAAGCAGCCTTGCAAAACTGACTGCTTCATTCTCAGACTGGCAGATTCCAGGTATATTTTTGAGCTTCTTTTCCCCCATCTCTGACCCTCTGGTGAGAAATGAAATGCTGATGTTCAGGAGAGACGGCCAGGTCGGCCGCCCTGTGCTCTGCTGACCCCTCAGCACATGGGAGGAAGGATGGTTCTGTGGTTAAGTCCACTGAGAGTCAGATTCTGTTCCCGGCTTCCTCTGTGACTGTGGGTGCCTAAAAGCTATAAATCATGGTTCTGATAAAAGAGAGGCTGCAGAAGAATTTCATTCATCAGCGTGTGCGAGCATGCTTGGATACCAGATCATTAGCATATGACAAAGTCCCTGTGTGCAAACTGTCTGCAGGTTTTGGAGGTATAACTACACTGCATTGGAGTTCTAGCCATGAGATTTATGCCGGATCTCAGACACTCCTCATACTCAGGTATGCTGTTGCAAAGATAGGGTCGATGGGCACAATGGGGCATGTACTGTACTGTTCTGCCACAACTGCTCCCAAAAGTTTCAAGTGAAAACAGTGTCTAATAGAGGTACCAGCCTGTCAGACAAGGCATCACTGTCTATAGCCAACAATGTCCATTACAAATATGGGAAGCAACAGGCTGTGTATCATGTATTGCTGAGCTGTATTTTGACCTGAATTGCCTACAGGCATTTCAGTTCCCTATCTCTCACCTATTTATAGGGTCTAAAAGAGTATGTGAGCTGGTGGCAAGCTCTGCTATCTGTCATGCTGAAGTTGAAAGGAAATCAGGGATTCTCCTACAACAAATAAATTGAGGTAAATAAAGCCTTGAAATGAGCCAACACCTGACAGAGCCAGAAAAGTCTCCTTTCTCTGCCTCTATTTCCATAGCACACCCCTAAAGAGGTGGCTCTGCTCCAGACCACTGCAAAGTTCATTAGGAAGATGGTGCTTGATGCATCAGATGTAGGTGTGTGTGGGAAGCAAAGTTCATAGTTTCACAAACCAACTTGCAAACTCATTTCTAAGTGTGTGTAGTATCATCTGCCTCAGCTGTTTAAACCCTTGCATACAGGGTTCTGTTCACCAAAGCACTTCAAGCCAAACTAGAAAGAGTGAGTTAAAGCTTCATGAGTATTTCTGTAAAGAAAACTAACTTGAGTTCTGTGCAAGCAAAAGGAACCAAAACTGACTTTTTTTTGATCTGAATCCCCTGGTTTACTTACAAAGCAGTCCAAGGGCAATCACAAAGCCAATTTTCCTCCTACACAATATACGTCAACCTGAGGAACCTTCTAGGAAAGGCAGGAAAGAATGCATCCATTGATTCATCTTCTGTCCTAAGAGTACCAGCTAAGAGAGAGAGCTGGGGAGGGAGAAGGAAAATTAAAACTGTATGAGACAGACCCTTGATGAAGGCCATTGAAAATTGTTTTAGATGATCTTCTTAAGAACCAAACCAAGCCAAAAACAAAATTAGGAGGTATTCAAAGACAGGCTTTCTAATAGGAAAAAGATACACACGCCTACCTACCCTGCCCTGAGATGCTGCCTTCAAAAAGGAAGATGGAGAAAAGCACAAAGAAAGCTTACAATGCTGCTAAGAGCCACATAAACCTTTCCAGGAGGAATGCTTCAACCTCCAGACACATTAGGAGGGAAGTGACATTTATAGCCCTATTGAAAAGAGAAATAAAGAAAGGCAATGAAGAGACCACTTGTTTCCACTGCCTTCCTTCCTCTCCCGCCCCCCCCCCCCCCCCCCCCCCCCCCCCCCCNAAAAGAGAAATAAAGAAAGGCAATGAAGAGACCCCTTGTTTCCACTGCCTTCCTTCCCCTCCCGCCCCCCCCCCCCCAACTCATATACCCTCCAGGAAGAAAGACTGGACTCTCCTTTGACTTTTCAGAACAGCTGGTCTGTCTCTAACAAACGAGAAACCCAGAAAAGGAAGTTTAGGGGTGACTTGAGCTGTTGAAGAGACACAGCCGACCTCAGGGCATCGCCTTCCCTCTGTTGCAGAAACCCAACCCTTCCTAAATGCCAAAGTTGAGGCATTTCCCCACAGTAGTTCAGGGAAATCTCCATTTTGTGGGATGCACATTGCTAATAGCTCCTCATCATTGCTCAAATCCCATTCTCTGATTCACTGGACGCATGCAGGGACAACCCAGCCAGTGCTCTTTTGACCATTACATCGCTGACAACTGCTGTGAGTCTTACACACAAAGTGCTGTGATTCTAAGTAGAAATTATAGAGCTGTTTCAAAACAAGCACTGTTTTCTTACTCCTTTACAAATGTGTCATTTGCTTAGTTATTTAAGCAATGGCAGGTTTCCCCTAAGCAGAGGGAAGCAAGAATTTCAGATCAGAACAAGAGCTGATGCATTTCAAACCGGACTCATAAAAATGCTTTCAAGTCATGCGCTGCAATGAGTGGGGGGAGCCCCACCATTCTGCACAGCCAGGAAAGACTTTCAGAGTTAATAGAGTAACACTGATGGCAGGCTATCTGCATCATTGTTCCACATTAGCAGTAGTGCAGAAAGAGAGCGGTGAAAAATGCCAGGGCAAGCACAGAGACATTGTGTTCATTGAGGGTTGCAGATGGTAGTTAAAACCTTTCAGCAAAATGCTGTGTACATTCCCTAAGTGGCTCAGTTCAAATAGCAAATACAGAACACTACAGGAATTGCACATTCCTCAAGTCATTTCCAAAGCACTGGCTTCAGCTAAGGTCAGGGGACCAAAAACTACTACTGAATGAGCAGATGGGTCTTTGAACAATGCTCCATACTCAGTGTCAAAGATGGTGTAGGGTCTGCAGCAACAGACTGTCCAGCAGAATGAATGACAAAGGGGGATACTTTCATTATTACTGACAGCAGCCACGTTTCTAAGAGCTCCCGAGGTTCTTGAAATGGTACCCAAAGCCCATAGACTGTCAGGGAAGTCACTCTTAGATGTCTTGTCTTGAAGCTCCCAACCATAAATTTGCCTCCACTGCCCCTGCATCCAAGTGGACATCTTGGACATCATTGCGTCAACTCATTGAACTCTATAGCCAGCTCCTATTAGAGATGAGCTTGAAGTGGCATATTTAGATCTTCATGCTGCTGTAAAGCGGCAGATATTCAGATGCAAGATCTGAGCCCTATCTCCTGTTTCCAGCAGATGTGTGAAAAACCTGGCCTGAGAGAGTTAAGCAGTAGCAGCCTTCAGTTGAAGTACATGCTGCCATAACACACCATGAAATGATCATCTAGCAATGACTTAATCTGTGACCTGAAAAGTATCCCCTTCGCCAGGAGGGGGAAGCAATATTGTCCAATCAAAGGCTGTCACTCACAGAGCAAGTGTAATTAGCCAGAGGCATGTTGCTTCTGATAATAACTATAATGAATCCCAAGCAGAGACACCTTTGCTGGCAGGCTGCTGTTTGGGCTTGAAAAACAGTTTCACAATAAATAAAACAAAAACAGAAGCCATCACATCAGCTACTGATTTTTCACCTCCTACTCAAGCACTCCACAGAGATCCACTCTGCGCTCTGTCAGAAGCAAGCAGTTACCCTCAATCAGAGCTATCTAGCAGGGGGGGTAAGACTTAGTGCATTCCTTGGGGTGGGTGGGTATTCTAATACTAATTCAGATAATGGAACTGGCTTGCTGAGTGGGAGAGAACTACTCATTCCCAAGACTATCTCCCAGCCCCCTTTCCACTCCATTCCTTGATTTTTTACATACTCCCACTGCTTTATGACTGGTACATTACACATAACCAGCTCTTGAGGTGACTGCTCCTGGGTAATAGGAGAGAATTGCTCACATTCCAGTGTTGGGCGAGTTGATTTTCTTTCTTTCCTCATATTGCATATAATGACATTTACATGGCACTGCACTGCAGCAAACCCGTGTTTCTTTGCCCTACCTCTCTTCAAATCACACATTTTAGAAAGATAACTGAGAATGCCAGGAACAAAGAAACTACAGAAAGAATTACACATCTTTCTGTGCAGAAAGGTCTGGCCACAGCTTGTGCTCAGCTTTGCACAGCTGGTCTTAGAAGGGACAGACCAGTTATCTCAGCCACAAGCAGGACAGGAAAAGACCTGACGTCTGACTTCATTTTTGACATCTCCAGCCATGCCTCTGAACTGATAATGAGCTGATGGCTCTTCTGGGCATGTACCAACTTCTCTCCATTCTGCTAAGACAGCATTTGTATTTCTGGACCCTTTCACTTGTTGTCAGAGAATGAAGTGAGTCAAGAGAAAGCCTGTGCTGGCAAGCCAGCCCCATTCCAGGCACACTCCAGACATAATGCCAGTACAGTCAGCTTATTCCAAAAGACAGCCAAGACCTAGAGGCCCCCTTTCCAATTTTACCTATCTCAAGCCTGTTACTCCCTGCTTGGATCCATTAAACTGTGTGTAAAGTGATGCTGTGTCTCTACAGTCTTGCAAGGATTCAATGGTGTTTATAAAAAGGTTTTTTTGTTATAAAGTACCAAAGAGTAGCATTGCACAAAGTAATTTATTTGCTGATAAGTTCTTTCTGTAATCCTGTAAATTAGTACAATCTGGGAAAAGAAACACAAGCGAAATAGAATCATAGAACAGTTAGGGTTGGAAAGGACCTTAAGATCATCAAGTTCCAACCCCCCTGCCATAAGCAGGGACATCTCACACTAAACCATGTCACCCAAGGCTCTGTCCAAGCTGGCCTTGAACACCACCCACCAGGGATGGAACATTCACAACTTCCTTGGACAACCCATTCCAGTGCCTCACCACCCTCACAGTAAAGAACTTCCTCCTTAGATCCAATCTAAACTTCCCCTGTTTAAGCTTGAAGTCGTTACCCCTTGCCCTGTCTCTAGAGTCCCGAATGAAGAGTCCCTCCTCAGCATCCTTATGTTTTAATGTTATTCCCTAATAAGACATATTAGGCACAGTAGGTCAATTATGCCATATTATCAATTATGGCATGTTATCCCAGTCAGCCTCGTAGCCTAGATGGCATAGAGGTGCTTTCCTAGAAGAGAACTTCCTAGACCTATTTTTGTTTAAGCCAAAGGTTTCCCTTCCTTTGACTTTGAGCCCACATTCTCCAGAACAGAGTTACAGAAGTATTTACCTCAGATCACTGAAGGACAGTGTTAGTGGAATCTCTTTCTAGCTTTATCTGTACCAGATAGCAGTCAATTGTGGCTGTCTGCAGCATCTGGGGAAGAGACATTTCCAGGGGCTGCTACTGGCAGTAAGCTGCAGCATGACAGCCTGCAATGGAACAGGGTTGGGTTTATTAGCACAGAATCTCTCTCTTGCAGAAAAGCACATCCCTTGCGAGCATAATGTTGCCTGATGCACTCCAACTGTGTAAGAGCAAATAAATTACAGCAGCATGACCGAATCTCAGCATTCACTACAGGGAAACCTTGTCAGCAAATTTCCCCTATGGGATATATAACAAGGTCTTCAAATACATTATCACTGGAGGTAGACAGCTGGAAGTCAAACAGCAGCTATAAAGCCCTCTGAGGTATGACAGTGTACAACTTCCCACAAGGAGAAAGCAGAAACCTAATAAGCCACCCATGAACTGTAGTCACGGGAAAAGCCACTGCTGAAGTACTATGATACCTGACCACTGCGCATCAGTTTTAGGGTGAGCGATGAAGCCATAATCCTCATTGGGCAAGTATTCCTGGAACTCCTGAAGCTTGAAAGTTAGTTAGCTGTGAAAGGCTAATGAATATTGAAGGTACTAACGATACCAGTGTTTTGTAACTCACTTCAAGAAGTTCTGACCACAGTAGTTACCATAATAATGTCTCATATTATCATGCATTTCAAATGAAGAGGGTTTAAATGAGAAAATGCAATCCAATTGCGTATCTCACCACTGATTAAAGAGCAGTTTGTCCCTTAAACCACTATTAATAAGCAACGAGTAGCTCTTCATCATCCTAGCAGATGAGAGCATTTTCCATTTAAAAAGTTTCTTGCCCATAAATCAGAGCTTATCAAAAGCAGCATTTGACGTGCGCAAGCAGAGGAGCAAGACAGGGATGCAGGGAGCAAGCAGCAGCTGAACAAGCGACAGAAGCGTGCTATACACTGGACCAAATGTGCGTTATCACGCAGAGATTCAACGCAGCTAATGACATCTTTTCTTGCCAGGCATTAAGATCCCATTAACTGGTGAATCATTCCTCCATCTGCAAAAAGCAGGTCCTTCCTCCCCACTCCACTTGCCCAGGACAAGCAAAGGGGAAGCTTGAAAACAACTTTCAGCTCTTTGAACTTGTCCTTATGAGGAGTTTCATGGTATCCCTTGGTTATATCTCCAGTTCTCTCTCAGTGAGTTTTTAGTACAGTGTACTGTAATTCCAGTATCTGAAGGGGGCCTATAGGGATGCTGGGGAGGGACTCTTCATTAAGAACTGTAGTGACAGGACAAGGGGTAACGGGTTCCAGCTTAAACAGGGGAAGTTTAGATTGGATCCAAGGAGGAAGTTCTTTCCTGTTAGGGTGGTAAGGCACTGGAATGGGTTGTCCAAGGAAGTTGTCCAAAGAGCTGCATATAGACCAGCATTCAATCCAACAACAAAAACTGACACCTTCAAAGGCAGCTGCATAGACAGATAGTTTCATGTTCATGGCTATTAAGCAAAGCAGCATTCAGTTTAGAGCCAGGATTGAAGAAATACGAAATACTACAACAGAGCATTAAGCTGGGAGGCTAACAAATAAAGCTGTGTTAAGTCCCCAGTCACCTTGCAATTCCCAGAGCCTGAAGGAATCTTCTAGCAGGCCAGACACAAAGCAGAGCAGTTTTGTTTGCAGGTCAGTGCCTGCCAAGCAAGTTTTACTGGGCGGTTTGGTGCTCTGATGCCATACAAAAACCTAGACAAAGAGGGAACTCACATCACCTGTCTATCTCAAAGTGCCAGCTGATAACCACGTGCCAGGAACTGCTGCTTTTCCTTGTTCCAAGAAGGCCAATTACTCACTTATCAGGATGCTCAGACCCAGCACTGTTACCGTAGTGAGTTACTGGTTCTAAAGTTCCTGTCAATGTGGCTCCCTAAGAATTTCCTTAGTAGCAGCATACATCCCACATAGCTCCCATCAGGGCTGGCATGGCTGTTTGGACACCCACACTAGCAACCAGACTGGGTAAATGATCCAGATGCACAAAAAAAGAAGTATATTTTGCTGTGGTAGCATCATGGGGAGCCTGGTGTGAAAGCTGGTTAACATGACTTCAGCAACACTGCAGTAAAAAGCAAAACCACAGCCAAATTATCTGTTTTAGCACGGAATTAGTTTGGTTTTGGTTTATTTTTCAGAATAGGCAGCATCTCCTCCCTCAGCATCTTTTCTTCTTTTTCTCTTTTAAACACTCATCTGGCTTCCAGATTGAAGGAAGAGTGCCACTAATGGTCTTGAAATCAGCTTAGGGAGTAAAAACAACCCACCAACAAACCAGCTCAGACAGTCTAACTAATTTCACAGGCATTTAGATAGACTTTTTCAGACAGCAGCCCACAACAGGCTGTTGTCTCTTATTTCTGGATGTCTAAAACCTTGGGCTACTCCCTCCCCACGCCTGGTCAAGAACCACGGGGCATAGAGCCAGTCCAAATCGCCTCCCACCCTCGACTCACATTCAACCTTCATTACTCACATTCAGGCTCCAATTTCTATCAAGATAAAGAAGATATACATGACCTTCAGAGTTCCCTTCCAGCCCAAACTATTCTATGATGCTAAGAGGAGAGCTTCATGGTGCTGAACACCAGTTTTTAACAGTCATTTTCCTTAAATCCCATGCTTAAATAAACAGGAATTGAAACAGGAGAAGGGGGAGGCTTAGGTTGCAGTTACACTAGTTTCAAGGGCTTCATGCTGAATTGAACACAACACTCCTAAGATTGCTGTTGGCTGCCTTGTGCACCTGAAGGATCATTTCTATTTCAAGAATGACTTTTGCAGACCTTGTGTTTTTGGGATGTTGTTTTTCTGTATAGCTACAATTAACATAGCAAATTCTAGATATTGTTTAGCTAACATGCAAGCTTACACATTCCTCATCATGGCATGAAGCATCGATCTCTTCCTCACTTTGTGTTACAAAGAATGCAACCATGGGGGTTTTGTTCTGCTTTGGCTTTAAAGAGAGCATCATTAAATGCTGTGCCAAGAAACCTGATGGAGACACTACTTTAACTTGGAAGTTCTTCTAAAACAAACATTCAATTGAGATATCTCAAAAGAGATAAACCAATCCTAGCCTACAAGAAGAAAATACCAATGTGTTAAGACTAGTTTGATGTACACTCACTCAACAAAGAAATGCAGATTGTCACAGCTGTCTTAAGCAGTGAATTCAAATGAGTTACTCAGAAGTACTATCCATTCCTTGATAAGAGTTATCCAAGTGATTTTACTACCATTGAGTGCAATGGCAGGGCCCTAACAGTTTCCTGATAGTTCCCCAACATCCCCAGCAGGTGAAAGTGGCAACTTTGCACCTTCAGACAGAAAGGTCCTGAGAATGGACAGTACTGGGCTACTGTGAGCTATGCCCAGAGAAAAACAACACACTAAAACTTTGTTGAATTCTCCAGGAACCTGGACTTTCCTTTTCCCCTTCTTTCTATTGCCTTATTCTAAGATTCCACAAATAATCCATGAATAACCTATCCTGTGATTTAAGTTCCCTTTCTTGATCACCACATCTGTATTTCATGAAGAGTCCCGATGCAGCAGCTGCTCAGGCAACTTGGATGCTGCTGTTTGTGCTCTCCAATGGGTGCGTACCTCAGCACAGCACTTTATGGCAGCCACCACTGAAGAGGCCTCTCTGCCATTGGTGTGCTATGGACATCACCTCTTCATTAAGATTCTCTTTCCCTTCCCTGCCGTGTCAATTACCTTCAGCTTGCATGCTTGCTCATCTAGTTTTGAAACACTGTCCTCACTGTGGCCATAACAGCAGATGGAGGACATCTCATTATTCTCTCTACAAGTTGGTGCTTCCCTCAAATCACTGTTTTTGTTAGCTGCACAGCAGCTGGGCTGATGCCTCATTATGAGACTCATGGGACATTAGAATTACAGAGGGGGAAAAGGATAGGAGTAGCAAGAGGAAGTGTTAATATGGTGTGTTTAAAGCAGGTCTTTCTGTCCTCTTGCATCAGCCAGGTGTCACTAACCCAAAAGATTTCCCATTTAAAAAGAAAAGCTATTTTTTTGCAGGGTAAAAAACCTGTAGAACCACCACAGGGAGCAAACAAACAACTTTCTGTGCAAGCATATGTTGTGTCTTTCCCTGCGGGAGAAGATTTATTGTTCTCTTCATGATTTATCCACCACTCAACGTCCTCCCCACTCCTCAGCAGCTGCCAGTTCAGAGCTTTGCAATGTGACTGTCACTAATGCATCTCACGAGGCTTTACAATGCCACCTTCATTTTGACTCTGACCAACTCTCTCCCTCACTTATACTTCCCACAGGGCAAGAATTGGAAAGAAACAAAAGAGGAGTCAGTCACCTAACTTCACTTTGCAATGAGTGGCTCCAGCCCGAGCTGAATCAGAGCCTTTTGAAACTGAGTCATTTTGTCTAGTTTGCTCAAATGTGATAAGCTAGATGGGATAGAAATTCTATATATTATTACATAGAATTATTTCAAAACATAGAGCTAAGATAAAAGCAGAGCCCAGGGAGGGCTAATCTGTGCCTGTCAGCCCACACTTTAATCACATGCCTATTACTTTGTTAGTCATCTCTTCATCAGTGCTCTCAACCCACTCCTGCTCCTCCTGCAGTAAACTTTAATTAACCAAAGAAACACTGGAGTTACTCACTGAGAACCAAGAAAGAGAAAAATGGAGGAGCTGAATGACTCTCATCATAGGTGAGGGTAAATCAGTTTGCAGGTAGAGGAAAAGGCGGCCAAAGCAGCAGGAATTCCTGACTGGGAGTGAACAGTTCAAAACAATCCAGAAGGAAGACTTTTGTACCGTTGCACTTTCATGTTTCTTTCCCTGTTTTGGGATAGCAGCTGGTCTTTTACAATGAATTAAACTGAGAAAAAAGCAAACAGAGCTACACATGAGTCACCTGCAAGGAGAGTTCACTAAAATCACTGTTCTTCATCTGCCGTGCACTACCCTTACTGTGATGGGACAACTGTTAACTAAAAGCTTGTTAACACGAGCAAGTGACATAATAACAATGTTTGTACTTCAGGCTCAGCCTTCAGTTCTTTCTAATTTTAGAGAGCTAGCACCACCCCTACATGACATGCTGATAACAACAACAGTAACAGCATCTGTCATGCTACCAGCAAGTAACATCTGAGGTGTTATGGTTTTGTTATGCTCTTAGGGCTAATAATTAACCACTGATAGAAAGGAACCCACTACAGTAGAGGACAATCCCATTGTACAACTAGTTGAGCAAGTTGTCATGACTTGCCAGAGGGAATCAGTGGCACAGCTAAGGTATTATCCTCCTGGATTGCCATCCTTGCACCATTACTCTCCCCCCACCACATCAAGCCAGGCTTGGGACCTGGAAGATGATTAAAGGAAAACCAGGCCCTGGCTCTTCAGCTGGGCACATTTTTGTATCGGTTCTGGATGTGAAGAACCTATGAGATTACTTTACCTATTAGGTAAGCACTGGAGAAACAAAACAATCTGGCAGGTCCCAGACTCTACTGAGTTTTACAACAGCAGCTAGTACTCTGAGTCACACAGAAGAGCTGTGCTTCGGATGAAAGCTGCCTATTAGCCTTGCAGGCTCATCATAGATTCTGCAGAGCATCCTGCACCCAGCATGCACCTGGCACATTTGCATAATTTGCAGTATTAGAGTAGAAAGAGGATTATGAAAACAATGACTGAGGCAATATTCAGCTCCAAAAGGATGTGCTGCTACTACCAAACCATAACCGGCTGCTGACAGAACATGCTTTAGATAGACTGTTACTTCCTTGGCCTCATTGTCCTTTCATTCTTCTTCTGAGCTCTGTATTACCCCATTATGCCTCTCCCAGCTTCTCTTTCTTCTCACCTCTCACCACGATCTACATTTTGCCCATCACCCTGCCACTGTGCCACTCTCTCCCTTTCTCCTGCTCATGTTGGGATGCCTCTGTACCAGCATTGGACCAATATCAACTACTCCAGGAACTTGTTTTAGGCAGCAACTGCTGGCAGACACCCGAGAGAGACAGAATCAGACTCTTTTTCTCCACTTGTGGAACCTCCACACTTCTCTTCTGCCCCTCACTCACTTTGCTGTTGGTCAGCACTTGCTCTCATGCCTGATCATGTGAGGATACAAAAGATCCTAATAACTAGGTTTAAGAGGAACAAGAGCAAAGCTTTACAAGCGCTTGCCATCTGGACAGTGCTGCTATAGAACTGTCACTCAGTGTCATATTCACATGCCAAGTCAGATGTATCATTAGAGGGATGCCTCTACACTTGGGCTATATTCACAGCTGAAGCAAGCCTAATCTCAAAGACTTAATCTCCATTTTTACACACTCTCTTTCATCTCAGGCATCTCAGATCAGTGTCCCTGATCTGGAACTTCGAGATGCTATTGTTGCATCCCAGACAGCAAAACAACACCAAAGGTTGTGAGGGATTACTCCTCCCAAGCACACTGCAAGAGGCAGGAGATTCTTTCTCACCATTAAAGCTCCTGTTCCCCTTCATCAATTGAAATTGTGCTGCAGCAAACTGTTATCTCCCTCCTATAATCCAAACCTCACAGTGGTAAGCGCTCTTAGCCACCTCTGTATTTCACAGCGTAGGAAAAGAGAATGCCTGTGGTGCTGGCACAGGAAGGACAGGCAGGCAGCCGCACACACACTTGCTGACCTGGCACAACATTCAGCTGTAATGCAGAACTATTTCCCATGTAACACATTGTTAGTGTTTCATTGTGAACACGGTAAAAAAGGCTGAGGGATTTGGAGGGAGGTTATGGGAAGCAGATCATGATCTGGAATGCTGTTCTGCAGTCCAGACAGCAGCTGGGGAAAGACAGCACAGGCTGACCAGATAAATGGAAAAGGCTGAGAGAAGCTAGCATCGTGCAACAGCCTGTCTCCAGGCACAAGTAAGACTGAATTGCCATGAAATCAAGCTTCACAGCTGCCCCCATGCCCACTATAACAGGTGTATAAATCACATCAGTAATAAAAGAGTACTAAATCACCAAAGTATTGTGTGATTGGATTTGGAGGGAACAAAGGGAAAATTCAGCATGGTGTTTCCAGAAGACTGAAGTCCCTGGCTACAAGCAGTGCCTTGGGAATTGAAGGATCCCATGTTCTCCTGGGTGCTCACTTTCATTACTAACACGTAGATGTGCAAGCCACGTGATTCAATATAAGCTTGGAAATCAAGTGAGAATCTAATTCAAAACTGAAATTCACATTCCAATGTAAAACAAGCAGTGTAAAGAACTGCTGACTTGTCAGCTATGTCAAGTTCAGACACTCTTTTTGATGTAAGGTTTTTAACTCAGATATAAATTAGTCTTAAGTTTAATTTATACCTAGAGATCTCATCTCGTCTAGATTGCACAGAGGGGTTTTGATAGTTGAATAATTACTCACATACTGTAAGAACAGACTCTATCTGCCAATGATAGAATGCCTTCTGTCATTGTGTCTTCAGTCCAAGTCACTGAAAATCGCTGTATCTAGTATACCCGTAGCTGCAGAAATGGAGGAATGGCTGTATTCCTTTATCTGTTCCCTTTCATATGCTCCTTTGCTTTGATAAATGTTCTAAAATAATAACACAACCATCAGAGAGGTAGATCTGACAAGTTTCAAAAGCCCCAGCTCCTCCCTGTGCCTGAAGCTCTCCTACGCACAAAGTTCTTCTGCTGCTTCCTCTTTGTACCTGTTGAAGCCCCAGTCCTTTCTGCAACTCCAATCTTCTGTTTAGCTAGCATGAAATTTCTTAATAAATCCTATATCTAAGGTCTCTTAAATCACTATGTGATCCATAGATGTCAGAAACATGCGTCTAGACATTTGTACCTGCCAGCTGGTAGAGAAGCTACTCTAACACCATGCACACTTCTAAAAAATAGAGTCTTGACTAAGCTTCACAACCCCTTTATTACAAATCAATATCACGCTTCACTATACCATCTCCCCCAATACAGGCCCCTTCCTTTCAGCCCAATGGGACCTTTGAGTCCTGTATGATATCCAGCTCCTACCAGGAGCTGTAACTTACCCTTGTCACCCAGCTGGAACCTTGCTTAGGATATTAAAAACCCCCAAAATATATGCTTCTCAATAGCCTTCTCTTGATTACCTAATTGAGTTTTAGAAATTAACAATAATAATGCTAAAACACCCAGCAGCCTAATTATCAACTGCTTTCATTTATACTCCCATTAAATTCACAGCTGCTTTGCAAAGTGACAGGCTGCTGGATGAAGCCTGCCTTGCATGCTCTCACTCCAGCCCCTTGCATTTATTCCATAGAGAATGACGACACAAATAACTCAAACGCCTGTTTGGTATTTGGCAGATGCCATTCGCATATGACACACTATTCAAAAAGCAAACAGCTAGAATGACATGACATTCTAAAGGGAAAAACGGCATTTTCTTCCTCTCATGCAATAAACCAGTTAATTTCCAAGTATCCATTAATCTCTGCTCTATCCAAAGGGATTTTACTTTAAGCCAAATCTACCAGCTTACCTTTCTTGTAACAAACCAATAGCTGAAAAGTGGCCAGCTGTGAATAGAGACCTGCTGTTGAGGGTCTGTATTCACAGTTCTCTCTGTGGAGAGAAGAGCTGACAAGCAAGGTGTCCGCCTGACTGGCAGAGTCTAGGTGGGACCCAGAGGTGTCAAAGCACCATCTTCCAAAACCCACCCAGCTGGGTTCCTTGGCAGGAACACCTCAGAAAGGAGAAGGAGCCTACAATTACATTTTGTTGGCTTTGAAACACGCTACACTGACTGAATATGTGTCAACTTTACGCAGTGGAATGTGTCAGTGTCTTTAAAATGCATTTGCGCAGTATTTCTAATTTGTCAGGGCATTTTCACACCAAGCATGCAGGCATTTCATTGACAACACAAATCTACACCAAAAAGTCTGCATCAGCTAAGAGCTTGAGTAGATTTGCTAGACAGAACTGGGCTGATTTCAGGCTGGCCATTGTAAGGAAGCACAAAAGAGGTATATTAGGGAGTCACAGAATCAACATTAGGTTGGAAGAGACCTTTTAAGATCACCATTACCCCAGGGCTACCAAGACCATCACTAAACCATGTCACTGAGGGCCTTGTCTATATGGGTTTTGAACACTTCCAGGGATGGTGATTCCACCATTGCCCTGGGCAGCCTGTTCCAATGCCTGAGCACCCTTATGGTGAAGAAATTGTTCACAATATCCAATCTAAACCTCCCTTGGTGCATCTTAAGGCCATTTCCTCTTGTCCTATCGCTTGTTACCTGGGAAAAGAGACCAACTCCCACCTCTCTCCATCCTCCTTTCAGGCAGTTGTAGAGAGTGATGAGGTCCCCCCTGAGCCTTTTCTTCTCCAGACTGAACAACCCCAGTTCCCTTGGTCATTCCTCTTCAGACTTGTGCTCCAGACCTTCACCAACTCCATTGCTCTTCTTTGGACCCACTCCAGCACCTCAATATCTCTCTTGCAGTAGGGGCCCAGAAATTATATCCATACATAACCCACTATACCCATGCATTACATAGGAACAGCCTTGGTGTAACTCAATCTGCCAATGCTTTGGCCTCTGAACAATTGTTGCCCATACAATGGTCTGTGAAAACTGATGCAGTTTTTACACGCACATCCCTGCTCACGAAGATGCAGGCTGGGATTTGCCTGCCTCTTCCAGGTTTAGCAAAAGGCTCCCACTGTAAAATTTTACCAGTTGGAATCATCCAGATGACCTACAGGAAATATTCTAAGTAATGAACAGACACCTTGAAGTGTTTTGTTTTCCAGGATCAACTAATCACATTCCGCCCAATAGCTTAATTCAGCATCTCCAACAGAAGTGAGAAGCGCAACTGAGATATCTTCAAGTAATTATATTTTCACAGCAGCCAATTTTATCACCATATAAAATGAAGCTATTTCTATCCAGCCACACTACCCATAACTAGAGAGCCAGGACAAATACAGAACATGTGAAATACTGTTTATAGAGCAATCATCAAAGGCCAAACACAACCTTCAGACTCAGCTGATGTTTGTCTATTTCTGATTTAAAACAGTGAAAAAATGGGATATTTGGGCCATATTTGGTTTAGAAGTTCTCTTGAACAGACTCCTCAAAGCCAGTTATAAGACAGAGAAAAAAACAAATAGGCTAAAACATTGGACATGCTCAATTTCTGAAGACATTGTATTTATAGAAGAAAAATTCGTCATGAAAGCATAAATATGAAGGAAAGGTGCTGGACTCAAGCAGGATACAAAGTAATATACATACCTAATCTGGCAGTAGGAGCTTACACGAGGTGACAATTTGACATATTTAAGGTGCAAAAAAGCATCTTCATTTAGACGAGAGCTGCTGCACTGATATGTAATGCAGAGAGCAATACTCCCTTTACATTCATCTGGAGTAGAGGTTGCTGCACTTCATGCACAAACATCTTAGGACAGGTGCAGTTAATAAACCACAAAACAATGCTAAACTATAGGATGCAGCCTTAAATACTAATTTGCAGTAAATGCCACAACCTGAGCTGAAAAGAGGAAGAAAGAAGATCAGAACTTATTTAATGGGTTGACTCAGCCAAACAAAGCCCAGCAAAACCACCTTGAAAATGTTATTTTTGTTAGATTTTTTCCTCCTTTTTGTCTTGTAAATGTTCTTTTCAAAGGCCAATTAAAAATTATGAAATCATAAAACACTGACAAGTGTAATAAACCTCACAGCCTTACAGAAATTTGCAACAGGATCTGCATGCCTTGGTTCGTGTTTTGGAATCAATCAGATGTCAAGTTTGGATTCAGCCTAGAATTCTGCAGGGGTTTTTATTATGAGGTATTCAAACTATAAATAATGTACTTATTCTAAATTCTCTTACCAAGTCCATCAAAAAAAATCCTGTGTCCTTCAATCTCTTCTATCTACCCTCAGCCAACCTGCACAGCTTACCAATGATACAAACCTGATGGATTACATCTGGTTCCATCATCACACGGTTCATAAACCACAAAGCAGACCAAAAGCACGTTTTTACAGAATAATTTGGAGTCTATCAGGTTTCAGATACTGAAGATTTTGAGCCTGGAGACAGAGCAAGAATCAGGAGGCACACACATGTGAATTGAAGGCAAAGGGTGTGTTTACTCTAAGCCATGCTCCCTCTCTTGCACGGCTATAAATGTTCAGGTGGTTTATTTTTGAAGGGGTAAGGAACAGGGGACAAAATTAGATTCCATAATTCTGTTTGCTATAGAAAACAAGATGATTTTATTTATTGGTTTATCACCGAGTGCTCTGAGGCCTTTCTTGATAAATGCTTCACTAGCTGAGTCACAGTGCGCACAGGATTAGTCATGGCTGTAGGAGCGTCCCAAGGTCTCATGTACAGCCGCAGATTTACCTGACGTATGTTCGTTTCTTCTGTATGTTGAAGCTCTCTGAATTTGTGTGTTTCAGAAGCTCCTGGCTCCATTAATTCCTTCATGACACCACACAACTCCACCTGCATTGTTCAAACACAAGGGTCAGACTTCAATAGCATGCAAGAAGGCAGGCAGTATCTGCTGGCCGTGTTAGGGAAGAAGAATGGAGGGCTCACAGCTTGTACATCAACATATGTTATGTGGGCCACAACAGAGCAGAGCATGCATCATGCTGACTTGATGCTATTTTAAGGAGCAACAGATAAACTAAAGGACTTAGATAAGTGAACAAGCACCCTCCTTTCATTACACCCTTCAGCGGAGAAGTCTGAGTGTCCGGCAGTTCTGTGTGCATTAGCTTCCACTCTGTGAAGCTCCCACTCCGCAGATGGGGAGCAAAGACAAGAGGTAGGTAACTTTGCTCAGGGTTAAACTGCAAATCCTTGGCAGAATAAACCCCTTAGCAATACATCAGCCTGATGGGTTTTAAGTCACCCTCTCCATGTAATCCCTAAACATCCTCTTCCTGGAAGACATGAACTAGCCTTGCTTTTCCATGGCAGGTGTCAACAACAGCCTACATCAGATCATCAAAGGAACATGAGGCATCTTACCTCAGTTACCATTCCTCTCAAGCTTGAGCAAAGTCTGAACAATGGGTATGTGCATGAGTTAGCTACATATCCTCTATTTTGAGAGGCTTGCATGAAGCAAAAGGAAGATCAAACCTGACCATGTGAGCAACAGCACAAAACCAGAAATACAGGATTCCTAAATGGCTTAAATGCACAGCCACCCTTTGAAACCTCAGAGCACCCAGTTCTTCTGCACCTTACACATACCTTAAATTTAAGCTTTTACATATACCTTAAACACAGCACTATTTAGGCATGGAAAGCCCTTCCAATGGGTGCCTGCATCCTTACACACTACCTGTGAGAACACCACTGCTGTCTCAATGGGTAGTACACTTTCTGCCCAAGGGATACCTTGGAGTTTTGTCCTCAAGCACATGAACTGCAGACACACTTGAGGTTACCTCACATGGAAGTCTGTCTTACTGAAAAAACATTCAAAAAGAGGAAATTGTAAAGTGAAAGGGTTCATTATTACAGAAACAGCCCCTAAATAAACTTACAACCTCTGTTAAATGCATTCATACACAAAAGCAAATCATGGTGAAACAGATAGTGAAGTCTACATGGCATTTAGCTGCTCTATGCTGGCTAACAGTTTACAGCTGTTACAAATACAGAGACAATTACAGAGGCCAATTTGCTTAATGAAAACAAACACCTCCACAAGACTATTCTGTTTCTTGTGAGGTGAGTATACATTTTATTCAGTTTAGCATGTCTATGTAGTATGTGCTATACATTGACTCAGGTTTCCATTTCTTCCTGCAGCAGAACCCAAACTGTTAACTCTCATCTGTAGGTTTAACCGTGCCTAATTTCCTTCCTTCTATTATTCTATATTCTCCTTCCTCTCTTCCTGTTTCTACGCTAAGGATGACATCTACTTATGACATAATTTTCCTCCTCACTTTCAACAATTTCTCCAATCAACAAATTACTCTAAGAGGTTTTTAATTGGTCTTATTACACACAGAGAGTCCTTTAATACCATGTAAATGTAAATATACTATCTGAAAGCTTGAGTAGCTCCAAAAGAGAAGTGAATCGATATCTAATGAACTAAAATACTGTGCCAAAATCACTTATATTATTAATACAACTGATGATAGGACTAGTCCACAGAGACTTACCCAGTGATTTAGAGCTTCAAAACCAACACTGTTTCCCTGCTCAGGTCTATACAGGTGCCCTGAAGAAATCTAGAATGAGTATTTCCCAAGAAGTTTCACTAAAACAAAAAAGATCAACCAAAGGATTAACAGCTGATCTAATATTTCAAGCACCCTGCACCATGGTTCCTGACAACAGCTCCCTCAAGGTTAGCCCTAGAATCATATCACAGCCTAGTCTGGCCTTGACTTACATTAGTCTGAAACCATGTCTATATATTATTGAACTCTGATTCTGTTTGTGGTTTGACTTATTCTCCAGATTACATTTTTAAGATGGTTTCATGGTTTGAAAAGCATCATCTACTGGTAGGGAGTCTTTAGTGCAGTGGGAAATGGAATTAGGGAAGATCTACTGACTTAATCAAAGATGCCACTGAAAGCTTTGTCAACTGCAAATATCCTGCCCTTCCAACTTCAGCACTGATCCTGGAAGGAGAGCATGGAGCTATATATGCCCACAGCAACTCTACTGTAGAGAGAAGTCTGTGACATAGAATGGGCCTGCCTCTTTACATCAGAGGTAGGGGTGCATTTACTGCCTTTAGACCCGCTACCATTATCAGTATGTTTTCAACATGTGCAACAACTTGATATGATAATTGTGCTACGTTGTGCCTGCTCTCTAGCCCCAAAGGAATCATTATTTCTGTAAGGGAAACATAACTCAACACCACAAACCCCTCTACCTTCTCCACTATTCCAATGTATATGCAAATCCCCAAAGTGAATGACAAAGGAGAAATGTACTTTGAAAACTCATCTATAAAGATACACAAGTGGTATTTCCTATGCTCAGTGTTCTGATTTACCAGGCAGCTACCATCTTCATTCTATTACAATAAAAGGGAGGTGGAGAGCCCAATGAGTGCTCTAAATGTAGCAATATTAACACCATAAGTGTTAATGAAATAAGCCTGCTTGGAAGTATCTCCCCAAAAAAGCAGAAAAATACCCCCTATGTTTGAGTTTTGCAACCATGCTTTCTCTCTGTGGGTTCAGATACCAGTGTCATGACTCACTCTGGCGACTGAATTGCTCCCTGGGCAATATGACCTCCTCATACCAGCTTTGTTCCTCATACGAATAAAAACTGGTCATCCATGAACACTGAATGAAGAAACTTCCTTATTAGTCATATCTGGGTCTATAAAACTAAGCAGAAAATGATGTTTAAACAAGCCCACTGCCACTTCAGGTATGTGGTCGTCCAACATTTCAACGCTAAATAGTTTCATCAGGTGTGGAAGGGAGGATAGAAAAGAAAAACAGCTAGACAGATGAGACATCTGCTTTGTGTGTCTAGATAAAAATCTATGGATCACCACTGCTTGCAGCAGTTTGGAGCCATATTTAGCTTTTCATGTTTATTTGCTTGCCTGGCATATCCCACGGAGATTTTAGGATGAATGCTCAAAAAAAGGCAAATATAAACCCCACCAACCCTCCAACTCCGAAGGCTCAGCGTCAGCTGCACTTTAGCTGACTAGCTGTCCATTCTTTGTATGCTGTAAAACACTGTGCCTTCCTGCGTTCAATTACAAACTACACATCAAATCCTCCTGCTGAACACAGAGAGAGCAGCGTTTGTCTACATATGCTCTTGCCTGCACCTCTCCTGGAAAAGTTCAATACATTATTTACCTGGCATGAACTAAAAACTCTGAGGAAAGCAGGCTGCATCTCGACAATTAGTGTGTTTATAGGTTTGGCTGCCTAATTCAAAAGACACTGCAATAATCATAGAATAGTTAGGGTTTGAAAGGACCTTAAGATCATCTAGTACCAACCCTGCTGCCATGGGCAGGAACACCTCTCACTAAACCATGTCACCCAAGGCTTCATCCAACTTGGCCTTGAACACTGAAAGGGATGGAGCACTCACAACTTCCTTGGGCAACCCATTCCTGTGCCTCACCACTCTCACAGGAAAGAATTTCTTCCTTAGATCCGATCTAAACCTCCCCTGTTTCAGTTTGAACCCA
>NDXB01013812.1:1752-13655 GCA_002631895.1 Agapornis roseicollis
TTCTTTTTTTTTTTTTTTTTTTGTTTTTTTTTTTTTTTTTTTTTTTTTTTTTTTTTTTTTTTTTTCCTGAACGGGGATATAAAAACAAGGCACTGAGTTAATGCAGTATTTGTGATATTAAAATTTGACCCAACACCATATTTGCATGAGTCACGATTGCAAAGTATTGACCAGTTTTGTAAGCTGACAATTAGGAAAAGAAATGTGGTATTTATTCTTGTGCTTTGTATTTGTATGTAGTGTAGAGGCTGCGGGTTTACTTTTTCTTTTCACCAAGTAATATAGGCATATTTTACAACTGGGAACCATAATTTCTGGACTAGAAACCAACAAGTTTTGGACATGACAGAAAAAAGACACTGAGTGTTTTTTCTATATAAAATATTCAGTCTTTTTTATAAACAATTATTATTTTGACATGTTTTTAAGAAACCATTAGCCAGGTCCTCCCTTAAGCCTTTCCTTGTTTTCATGACCTGCTGTGCTGTTTTATCCTGAAACACTGAGCTCATTTAAAATAAGTACTGATACTGTGAACATACTTCTGGTGCTTTTCTTAAACAAACACAGAGCTTACAACCAAATTATTCCCCACACCACCACCTCCCCACTTCAGTTCCTCCAGCATGTGATTTCTGTCTGTGGACACTTAACATTTTGAGGCTCATTTTCAGGGAATTGTAGCAAATACATTTACATATATCTGCTAACTCAGTTCTGTCAGTTGTCTCCCTAAGTGCTATTGAATGGAATACAGAAGAGCGTTCACTGTGATAAGGGCAGCGAGCTTATCTCAAGGACGCTCTCTAAACCCAGGTGCATGGCAAAGCACCCTATGAAGGAATTATATTCCTAATGAAGTGGACCCATTGTTCAGACATGGTAACCAACAGATGTGATGCATGCCTGACTATAGGAAGAGCACCACTAGCAGTACAGCACTGTAGTGAGACCATACATCATGGAGCATCCATGAGTTCTGTACATCTGTACCAAGAGTACCATGAGGAGTCCTGGCTCCCTCCACCCTTGGAGAGAGCTTAAGTGAGGCTGGGAAAAAGGGTGTTTCCTGAGCAGAAGAGATGGCCCCTGCACTTGCAGTGAGGTGGTCTTGCACCAAATGATGGCGTTCATAGTTCCCCCAGTATCGCCCTGAAACCAAGGCAGTCCTGTGCTGCCTTCCCAAGAACATGTATCTTTATTTTGTTTAACCTGGAGGCCTGTTTCCCCTCCTGCTCTCTCACTGGAAGCCAGTGGCATTGATCGCCCATCGCAAGACATCTCTTCAGGCTTTTCCACATCGTCCCCTTCCACCACAATCAGCTGTGAGTCTTTGAAGTGAAAATTAAATGGTTCCCCTAGAAAGGGGATGTGGTGATGGGGAGAGGCCCGGCAGGAGTCCTCTGCACCAGAAACATCCGCTTTTGGCCCCTGTGACAAAAGTATTTGCATGTATTGGTCCAGGAAAGCCAAACTTTCACCCAGCAGAGTTTTGTTCTCTTCCAGAAATTATGGACATGCATAGTCAGCAGCACACATTCAGCGCTGTGGTTAACACGAGTGCAATGCAGTTTACTTGCCTCTGTTATTTCATTTGCATGCTACCGAGCTTAGGTGTTTATAAGTATACGCCAGTAATACATATCTATATAACTATCAAATGCAACAAGAGCACTATTACAGTTAACTGTGTCTCCACAAAAGCGCTCAGATCCTTTCCCGTGGCAAAGACTGGTTTTAATGAAACTGTGTATTGAGAAATAGTTAAGCATTAGCATTTGTGATTATAATCAGTTTGGAGTTACAGTGCAGGTTTTCTGAACAATTTTTCTTTAAAAGCTGCTGGTTTGAGCTTCATCTTGCTCTGTACTGACATTATCTGAAGGAAAATGCAGTAGCATTGACATGTTTGGCAACCAAAAGGCAGCTTCCTTGTCATGACTTATCAACCAGTTTCAACAGTACCTGGCTTTCTGTATGTTAACCACTTAAATGTTATCCTGCTTCTGTTTTCTAGTGACTGTGAGGCCTACAATGCAAGTATATAATTATTTTCTCATTAAAACAGAAACCTGTGTTGTGTTTCTATAAAGGTGCCTGTTTATTCACGTGTACTCCCACAGGTAGCACGTGGCTGGAAGAGAGTGGCTTGCATCCCACCTCCCAAGGCAGTCCTTGGTCTCTCCGCCAGTTCTTGACTCTGCTTCTTTCTTTTCACCTAGAGGCAGGAGAGATCTCTTTTACTCCACTCAGTTGGTATCAGCTGCAGATACAAGGGCATCCCTGAGTACTCACTTCCCATTAACATGCTTATGGAGGGCTACAGAAGGTAGTTCTGCTTTGTGATGGATTGCATGGGCTTTCTTCTATTGCTTTCTTCTCACCGGCAGCAGCCAGCTGCTTGCCCATTGCCATAGCCCTTCACCCCCTTTGATGGTCAGCTAGACCAGAAGAGACCCCATCCTTCACCTCTAATAGGAAGCTGCTGTCCCATTTGCCTGCAAGAGCTGGAAGATGCCAGTGCAAGGTGTACATGGCAGCTGTCCACTGGCTGCAGGGAGCTGCTGGGAACTGAGCAGGCTCATGTCAGCCTCTGCCCCTCTTTGTGCCAGGAATAGCAAGGCTTAAATTATACCCCTGCTCCAGCAGCCCATAGGAGAAGGCGGGGGAGGATGACTTCGATGGGAGTTGGCTAGGGCCACCTAAGCATAGCACTGACCCTGCCCTCCCTTGTGCACACCCTAGAAATGGCTAAGGAGAAAA
Source organism: Agapornis roseicollis (assembly GCA_002631895.1). Taxonomy (NCBI): domain Eukaryota; kingdom Metazoa; phylum Chordata; class Aves; order Psittaciformes; family Psittacidae; genus Agapornis; species Agapornis roseicollis. Next base: position 4,516 of record NDXB01013812.1, read on the forward strand.
GGCAGGTATTGATTTCCTTTCCTGCTAGTAAAGATAGCTCAAAGTTAGGAAATCAGTTAGAAAGCAAGCTGGAAAATTTATCCACTGGTTATGGTCTATATGAAGGAAAAGAGGTTATTGTCTTTTCAAGGCAGAATAGGCTGTCTTTGCTTTTCCTTTCCCTGTGCTAAGAGGGATAGCATATTCCTGTACTGTGATCCTACTGGTAGACATCTAAAAAAGATGTCTTTTTAGACATCTAAAATCCCAGTTACCCCATTGTTTAGCCAAAATGGCATGCACCAAGCTCTGGAGTGTTTCTGCAGAGTAGTTAATGACTGCAAAAGCCATTCTATCCATCATTTTTGGCATAGTCTCATATGAGGTGGGAATGTTGTGCCTGTAATAGTTGTAGGTGGCCTTAAAAGGCCTCAGCAAAACGGGAAAGTGAATGGGGAGTCAAGGGAAGCCCTGTGCAGAGGTGTGTTTGATTAAACTGCTTTAAGTGGAGGGAGAGCAGCCATTACAGTGTTTGCAGTTGTGAGTGAGAACAGGAAGCTAGGAAAAAACGAGAAAACCCCCCATGAACAGTCTGTAGTGTGAGGAAGCCAAGTCAAAGTATCATGAGCTGTAGTGGGAGTGGGGGGGCAGGGCTAGGCAGCACCACTGCCACATGGAAACTATTAGCAGTGTGTGGGTCCAGCCCTGCACTCCTCCCCAGGTTAAAAAAAGGAGCATCATCCCAGTGCTCCACATGATGCAAGACCAAGGGGAAGGGGCTATCCTGCCACACCAGCAATAGCACAGGGGGGAAAGGGAGGGGAACCACAACAGAACTAATCAAGCAAAACACACAAACAAACAACCCAAGCAGCAACAGAAAAACCTCAAACGCCATCCTGATCTCGGAGTCTCCGGGAGGAACGCTTTTGCAGTGCTAAATGTGGCACTAGTGTGAGAGCTCCTCCTCAGTCCCAGGCATGTGTCATCTCTGCAGCGAACTCAGGGCGGTGAGCCATCCGGAGCTGGGAATGCTCAGGGCCTTGTTCCAATCTAAAGTGTGACAGTAGAGGCAGGATCGATGAAGGAATAAAAACGTGTGCAAAGCTACTCCATCACATCCTCTAGTTACTGCGAGCTGCAAGGGGAAGATTGCACGGCAGCGAATTGTACGGCAACAGTGACACCTGGAGGGAAGATTGCGCTGAGCATGGGAAGACCCTCATTTCCAAGGATGTCCCCTAGAAGCCAAATTCTGGGAGCAGCTAATACCCAAGATAGATGTGCTGACTGATCAGTCTTCAGGCCATACCAGTGCCGTGCCCACTACAACAGCACTCGTTTTGCTAACGCAGAAAGCCCTCTTGGGATTAACAACACATTCGGAAAAGAGTCATGGCTCATCTGGGGTCCTAAAAGCAAGAAGGACATGGACCTGTTGGAGCAAGTCCAGAGGAGGCCACTAAAATGATCAGAGGGCTGGAGCCAGTCTCCTAGGAAGGCAGACTGAGAGAGCTGGGCTTGTTCAGAAGGCACTGAGAAGGCACTGAGGAGGCCTTAGAGCAACTTCCAGTGCCTAAGGGAGAACTACAGGAAATCTGGAGAGGAACTTTTTACAAGGGCTTGTGGCAACAGGACAAGGGGGAATGGCTTTACACTGACAGAAGGGAGATTCTTTACTGTGGGGGTGCTGAGACACTGGCACAGGTTGCCCAGAGAAGCTGTGGCTGCCCCATCCCTGGCAGTGTTCAAGGCCAGGTCGGACAGGGCTTGGAGCAACCTGGTCTAGTGGAAGGTGTCCCTGCTTATGGCAGGGTGTTTGGAAATGGATGAGCTTTAAGGTCCCTTCCAACCCAAACCATTCCATGATTCTGTGCTTCTGTGAACTCATGAGCTTCTCAGGGGGAAATAGTTGGGGTGGGAACCCTAGAAAATGTTGCTGCGCTTAACATGCATAGTGCCCTATACGGCCTTATAGAGTCTCCACCTATACAAGCTTCTGGGGTGCACCAGACCTCCCAGCCAGCCCTTGCTGGATATAATTGCAAACTCTGTTGCCTCAGCAGGCAGACTGGTGGAGGGCTGTGGCTGGGGCATACAAAACACTTTGCAAGGGGCTGTGCTGCACTCTTGCTGTGGGAGCTGTTGCTGGCTGAAGGTATGTAGAAAGTATGCAGGGCAGAGGGGAAGAATAGGAAGCTGGAAATAGCTCCATGGAGACATAAGGTTTTCAGGCTGGGCCGCAGCAGGCAAACCACGGCAAGGCACTCCCCCTTGTGGTGCCACTTATTGTGAGAGGCTGTGGCTGAGAGTGGAGCAGGCTGCTTATGCACAAATGACCCCAAAAAGCACTTCTTCCTTTTGTAGCATCTAGGAAAGCTGAACTCTCTTGGCCTTACCTTAAAATGAGCATCAAGACCTCAAGCTGCAACTGAAATACAAGCCATGAAAATGCTAGCAAACCCACATGGTTAATGATATAAACCCGATGAAGCAGCACCCACACAAGGCTTCAAGTGTTGCAAATAGATAACCAGTGATTAGAAAGGAGAGAAGAGCTCATGCCTCTGCAAAGCATCATCCCCATGGAAGAAGGTGGAGTTTCCTGATACACGGCGGCAATTGACCTGCTGGGCAGCTTCATCACCCCTGCAGCTGCATTGTGTGGAGGCTGAAAGTATTCAGCCCTAATTAATTGAGGTGAAAGAAGGAAGGTGGTAAAGTAGGGCTCTTGCTCACTCCCTGGTAAGGCTTGTTTGCTTCTAGGAGCACGGCTTTGGCATACAGCACTGGTCCAAAGTGGATCTATTACACAGTATTACCCCTTTCCCAATCCCTGCCGCCTCCTCACTCTCTGGTGTTCCATTCTGGTGCTATCTGCATGCAAACATGGTTGATTCTGGGCAGCAACACCGGATGGCTCCCATGAACACAGGTATCTCACCTGCTCCCACTGAGCCTCACAGGAACGAGAAGATCCTTGATCAGACCAAGTCCCAGTCACAGGTCCATGACTGACGGCCACTGCAAGGTTCCATAAGCCCTAGCCAGGCTTCCCAGCTGTTTTCCTCTCCTCAGGTACTTACCTGGATTTGAACTTGTTTGACAAAGCACTCCATGGAAGATGTATAAACCAAGACCTGTGAAATAAACCGTAAGTGGACCAGATCCAAATGTACCAGATCACTTAGATACCTAAATATGTCTATTAATCTTGTCCTTTGAGGTCTACACTGAGCTCAGCTGACCACTAAACTTGTGACAATGCACTACAAAATGATGAGGGTATGTTACTGGGGTTGACTTGAAAGGTTGTTGGAGGAGAGCCAGGTGAAACAAAAACCTTCTCTTGGTTGCATTACTCATGCCAAAAAGGGGCATGATTACAGCTTTTATTTAATGCTGTGTCTGAGGAAAACACTTTAGCCAAGCTCCAGCCACAGAACACTGCCAATAAGGCAGACTAAGCTTGTATGAGACGAAGAAAGCTGTTCTTAAAGAGAAGGTAGTTGCAAATTGTGGTACTTGATGTATAAAGAAAGTGAAAAATTCTGGTAGGAATAGAGGGAAAGGGGAGTAAGCAATGCAGATCAGAGGGGAGTGGTATGAACAGTGGAAAACAGAAAGATTAATGGGAGAAAGCCTTGCTGATGGGAATTTTTTGTGCAGGGAGCTATTTTCTGAGCATATTCTGAAAATATGCTCAGACAGCATTTGAGCAGGGATGGAAACTGTATGGCAAAAAGCATATTTAACCAAGCTGTCTGTAAATCTGCTGCCAGGTTCAGACTATGGTGGTACAGGACAAGATTGAGATCAGCTGTCCTACTTGGCCACTCTTTACTGAGTCAGTCTTCAGCAGAAGGGAGTCAGGAAATAGCTGACTGACATCATTGCTCATGCTCCCCATGATTTATTGACATGCAGACTCTTTGAGTTTATAAATTAAAAGATAAGTCAATATAGTCTGTCTAAGCTTTTCAGAATGTTTCCAAGGAATATATATATTATTGAGATGCTCCAGTACTAACGAATCAAAACAGCATTCAGTAAAGCCAAAAAGGACTTTATTTTTCAAATCCTGTTTAATCTCTTGTTCCTTTCCTGTATAGAAGTAGTAAATCGGTGTGGCTTTAAACGTCAGGGAGGTCACTCTCAGTCTGTGCTGTAGGTATCTGTCCTAGGCTATGTACCCTTGCAGAGGGTGCCTGAAAACTCATGGCCAGACATGACTGGTTGGCTGGTAACAGCTCTCACTGGCATCTTGAATGCGACATCCAGCACAAAATCCCGGAAGGTGATAGCCTCTAACCCTTGGAAAGTGGTGATGTGGAAGTGCATCACACATGGCTATGAGAGGTATGAGCCCACATCACTTGTGTGTGGTTCAAACCCTGCAGCCCTCACCTACAGCAGAGCAAGCAAAGCAAGGTGTTCTGGAGGGAAGAGCGTGCACTTGACATAGCCCTCAGCTGTGTCCTCCTGCTAACAACAGAGCGTCTCAGGTCCTGCAACATGAAAGGAAGCTCCTCAGGGGTGAGTGGTCTTCCTGCTCACTGCAGCTGGAGTCCTTCTTTCAAGGGCATCACTGGCACTCTGCTGCTGACTGAGGTGCACTGCGCAAAGCCACGCTGAAATGGGCAAAGCAGCTGGAAGGTATCTCCTCACTGCCCATGCACAGTGAGCAGGAGGTATGAAGCCTCTGAGGAACTCATCAGGGAATGCAGAGGTTGTAGTGGGAAAAAGCAGTGCTGCTCTCAACAAGTATGGGCAATTCTCAACAACACAACAGGGCACAAAAGTGAAGTCTTGGCTCAGCAAAGCTTTGAACTGTGTGTGTGCTGAAATGAAGTGATGAAATGGAGCAGCAAGGAAGTAGCAAACATCAGTACCAGCAGCTGTCTTGCCACACAAATCAAAATTTACTATTGCATATTTATCCCTGCTTGTTAGACATTGAAGAACTGTGGCCTGGAAAAAGTTAGCAGCAACAATATTGCTGTGAATGCTGCCTGGATTTTCTTGTTTCCTTAGTACCTTTTACTGGATACTCCCAAATTTCCTGCAGCTGCAACAGAACCCTTCAGAGAAAGGAGAAGAAGTTTAATGCCTAAGTCACAATTATATCTCTTTATAACACATACTGGAGTCCTAAGGATACACAAAATCTGCCAAGGTTGTTCATTCACTGGCTGCCTGGGAGGGTGCTAGCTAAAATTCTCAGTAACAGAGGAGATGCAGAGACCTGCACTGCCCTGGCTACATGAGCCTTCTCCAGAGCATGGAGCTTTCCCCAGGAGCACCTTGCCTGCTGCAGAGCTGTGGGTCTGAGGAGCCCCAGACACATCTTCCCTGTGTGTAAAGTGGAGGTGACACAACTGCATGGGGTTGCAGAGTGTCAGCAGCCCTTGCTGCTCTGTATGGAGGGCTCCCCCAGCACTGGTGCTGCAGCTTGCCCACCTAGGCACACCTTTGCCCTCTCATTTGAAGATTATCCAACTGGTGCCACGTTCCACTGGTGCCCTGCAGCAAAGTGGATACAGACGTGGTCCCCCATAGCCTCCCAAGCCACCCTTATGGAGGATGCTGGTGCCTTTCCCTCCTGTCCCAGGGACCTCTCCACCCTGCCAGCTCCAAACAAGTGTCCCACCCTCAGGCTGCAACCCGGATGATTTAGCCAGGTGTGGCTGCAGCACTTGTAAAAACAAGGGTTGTCCCTGTTATCATCGGAACCTCGTGATACCAGGTTGCCTCAAGTCCTCCGCCGGCGCTGGGGACTTTCTGCAGTGAGCACAGTGAAAGGCACCGCCACACAACCGCGTCTCCGAAACCACCCTGGGGAGTGGTCCCTGGAGGAGCCGCCTGGCGCTGAGGGGATGGTGCTCTGTAATCAAGGAGAGGGTTTGAGAGCTTGTTACCGAGTTCTTGTGGCTTTTACTTCTGAACTGCAGTGGTTCATAAACACACCCCAGCGTGGCAAGGCTCCCAGATGTCACTGGAGTGTGCTGCAGCATCTGCAGCTTCATTATGTATACAGCTTCTTATGGCTTTTAAACAAAAGACCTGGATGTCTTTGACAGGATGTTGTGCATAAAATAGCTGGAAATGTTAAATACTCAAGTGACTAAAATCATAGCTAATCTTTCTTGCTAATTTCTGTGTTCAGGACCTAGCCCAGCAGAGTGAGCAGAGAGAGGCTATGAGGAGTGAGTTGCCATCTAGCAGCATTGAGTGTCTGGGGTTGAATGTCGCTGAGGCTTACTGCAGGTGATGACTTCAGTGCTTGCTTTACCTGCCTTCACAACATACATTTAGCCATGCAGAGAGCTAACCTGGGATCTGCCAGGTGCAAACAGCTGGATGTTAAGGCAAGGATGTCTCCAGAAGAACTAAGATTTAGAGAAATATTTTCCCTTCCCTCCTGTCCACAGGAAGCACTTTGCTTTACACAAAGCACAAGGCAGAGTCTCTAAGCATTTATGATGCTTTTGATAGTTTCCACATCTCACCCTGGGAGATAAGGTATATGTGTCCCTTTTCTCTCCATTGTCCTGGTGTCCCCTGCCAGCTGCTGTTCCCACCTCCATGGAGCTACAGACTTATGGAGGGATACTCATTCCCCTTAATTGTACCTGTCAAAGGCTAAGTTACCTGACAAAGGTCCTATCAGCCTAAAAACCATAGTGCTCCTTTTTCACTTGCTCTTCTTTTCTTCTTCCTCCCCCTCACTCCACAAGGATGGATGGCTTACTGTCTCTTATTCCTCCTTTATCTGGCACATTAACCTTTCCAATATTGTCTTTGTCTAGTCTTCCTCTGATTCATGTCCAACCCACACAGTTCCTCTTCAATCTTACAAAGGCTAAGTCAAATTCACTCACACATTCCTTCTACAGAGCTTTCATTCACCCTTTATGCTTTTCACAAATCTATTATTACTTAAATCTGTTTGTAGTCTTTTTGGTACCCATTCAGCATTGCCATGCAAGTTTCTAGACCTACATTACAGATTAAACTGTGAAGCAGACAACAAAAAGTATTTCTAAATAGCTTTGGAGATCACTTGGTGAGGGACATGGTTTGGTTTGAACTGGTGTTTGTGGATTATTGACAGTAGCTTATTCAGTAGTGAAATTTTTTAGTAGTCATGTTTTGCTGTGGTTATTTCGTTTTTCCAGACTATCCACTTTTGCCTTATTTAACATAGAATTGCTCAAGCTGTAGTTCTAGGATGTTTGTTTCATCCCATTTCTCAAGACTATTGCTGCCCACACACTCTTGAACTTTGCAATGCCCCCACACCAAACCCACGCAGCATGACAACAACTTAAAAAATACATTGATGTTAATGAAAAGGAGGATGTGCACACACAGAATCATTTGGCACAAGGGTTATCTAAGAACTACAGCAGGATTTGTTCCGTGCTGATCGGGCAGACACCAGGTATTGCAAGAAGATTGTTTTCCTGCTTCCATAAAGAAGATTAATGTTAAGACACACAGTTGAGGCATACTGTCAGCACTATTAATTGCCTAAATTCCTCAAGCTAAGGAAAAGGAGAAGTCAGGTCAGCAGAAAGCATGTGTCGAGGATGCTTTTGTCTTTCCAGCAGAGTGAGCAGCCCACAGGAGACTACAGCCAGGTAAGCAGGAAACTCTGAAATGAAAGAAATAGACAAAACATTACATCTGTTGGTGGAAGCGTGGCAGCATGGCTTTCTGGTGCTGCTTGTCAGCCAGTGTCTGTCACAGAGGAAACCAGGCAGCGCTGTTGTTTCCAGCTCTCCCATGCTCCCAAAGCGGGGCAGCCAGCTTCTTCTGCAGAAGGCTGATGGACCTCCCCTACCCTGGCATGGGGTCACCCTCCCTCATGTTCTTCAGGCCAGTGCACCCCATGAGGTCTCTCCCTGCAGCAAATCCATTCTCCAGCTTTTCTACAGCCTGCACACTGCCATGGGCTTTGCTTGTGTGGGGCAACACATGAGGCCTCAGGCATGGGGGAGTGAAGCACTATGTGCTCACCCTGCCTATGGCCTGGGCTTCCTCATCCTCTCGTGGGAACATGAAAGTAGATGTTCCCACAGGAGATCTCAACATGTCTGGTGGTGCTGCACCTCCTGAATGCCAGACTGCTGGCCCAGGGGTCTCAGTGTATGAAACACCCCCAGCTACACCTCTTAAGGGCATGGTCCTGCATTTTATTACAGCAATATTGTGCTACAGACACTGACACCAGCTCTGAGAGTTCCCTAACAGCCTGGAGGTTGTTTTCCAGAGCCCCTTGAAACAGGGCTGCTGAGGTGGCCTTTTATATCCAAGCGTTCACATCTATCAGCAGCAGCTCTGAATCCCACCAGACAACAGCCCTGGACCAGGTTGCTACATCCCTTTGGTAGGGCAGCAGATGCCAGGAGTCTCTCCCCCTGTTCTCTGCACCCAGCTTTCTGTGCTGCCTCCACTCTGCCTCCATCTCCCCCAAGTTCTGCAAGCAGAACCACATGCCTTATGAAGACAGGGACAATATATAATTAAATGCAGTCAGTGAGGATGCCAACCTCCCACACCACAGAGAGAAAGAGCATAGCTTGTCATTACAGTCTGTGGTCATTTCTGATGCAGATGTATTTTCAACAGGAAAACAGGCCATCACTGAAATAGCTGCTTCTCCACAGTGTTTTCAACCAGCTCCCCCTCTCTCCATTGCTGTAATGTGACCACAGCTCCATCTGGGCTCAGAATTAGGCACTTCCCACTCCTCGGTCATGTTGCCCTTCCTTGCCACTGTCATAAAGCCTCCATGTGCATCAGGATGATCAGCATGTACCAAGGAAGAGGACTAGTTACAGAGTTCATTTATCACCTCAGAGGTGAAATGCCTTGCCAGCTAGAGACTGTAAATCGTAGATCCCATCAGCAGGCTTAGGCAAGGGGGATGAAGAAGGCTTATGCACCCACATTGGATCGCAGTCCTGGATGTCAAAAGGACCTTTGCAGACAAACAGTCCTGGAGACCAAGCTCCAGAATGCTGGTACCTGCCAAACCAGGCTGCCTCAGCACACTGACATCCCTACAGCAACCCTGTTCATACAGAAAAAGCGCTAGAACCATTATAAGTAGTTAAAAAAAAAAAAAAAAAAAAAAAAAAAAACAAAAGCAACAA
>NDXB01013812.1:31217-50704 GCA_002631895.1 Agapornis roseicollis
AAAAAAAAAAAAAAAAAAGGAAGATTGAAACTGACATTGAGAATTCTAGACTGCTGAATTATCTCAAATCTCATTCACAAAAGCTACAGAGGAAAGAGTAAGTTAACAGTCCACAAGTTACCCTGAATAAAGTCAGCTATGACTGCAAGGAGAAAAGCCCCAGTTTCTTATTAGTGAGACTTGATTGCCTTATCTGTTCTCTGCTGTTTGAGGTGGTAGGAAGTTGTGCCTGTCCATTTCTAAGCTAGATATGGAGGCAGACTGAGAAAGAGTTTTCAAGAGGCACATAAAGAGGAAAACCATTTGGTGTAAGTGCTGGGGCACCTAGGCTGAGTTCCTAGCTCTCAAATGAACAGCTTGGATACAGCTCCAGTGCAAGTTTTCTCTCCTATTTCCCATTGACATTGCACTAGGCATTTCCCAATTTACACTAGCAAATTGTTGTACAAACAACAAACACCTAGGTTTCTCCAAAGAGCTGAAAAAGAAACCCCAGTGTTCTCTCTCAGCTGTAGCACACAAACAGCAGTGAGCAGCTATGGGAGAATGAAATTCCTAAGTCTCTAGTTTCTAGCTTCCACTTCTAACCTTACAGGCTGTCTGATACATTTTGATCTTTCAGGGAGCTCCCTTTTTCCCCTAAGGGCCATGAAGAAAAGGAGGAAGAGAATGAACAGACTATGTAAGAAGCTTTTCATGTGTAATAGCACTGGAAGTTACAGGTGTACTACCACCTTGCATTTTAGCAAGGTATGCAATTTAGACAGAAACATATCAACTCTGGTTCTTCTCCAGATGTGGATTACAGCCGATCACTGAAGTATTGCACTAACTCAGAAGAAGGTCCTGCATCTCTTCTCTTCCAACAAAGCTCTGCTGAGACACAGGAAGCCCCTGCTTTGTATTCATGGGATTTGAGTACAGCTTGATTCACACAATCAGATCTGCACTACAGGTAGCTTGGGGGTTCAGTAGCTACAGAATTCCCCTACCCTTTTGATTCACACAATCAGATCTGCACTACAGGTAGCTTGGGGGTTCAGTAGCTACAGAATTCCCCTACCCTTTCTGAGCACTATACTTATGGCTATGAAATCCACTCTGCTGCAACTACAGACACAAAACTCTATCACAGGCTTCAGACAAGAACTACAAAGCCACTGGCTGGAACACTTGGAAGACGCTTCTTTCAAGCCAAGTATGCCTTGCATCAGATTCAAAAGTACTCTACTATCTTAACGGGAAAGGATAGACTATCAAAAGTCATGAAGCCTGGAAGCAAAACCACACATGATTTCCCAACTCAATTAAATTAGTTTGCAAGTGGCCTGCTTCTTCTGCCAAGATCTGAAACCACAGCAAAAATATTATTAAAAAATTAAAAAAAAAAAATTAAAATCTTTCTCAAAGCCAGTTCTCCACCAGCTCAGGCTGAGAGTGCTGTACAAAACCTTAGCTACAGGGACACCCCAGTGATAAGCAAATGGGTCACATATGCTCTAATGAAAGAGCAACAGCAATGAACTCCAGCTAAGTCTCCACAGGCATCATGAAAGCAGTGTCTGCACATGCACCAGTGCAATTCAGGAATGTAAACACCTTTCTTCACAAAACTGCAGCTTCCCAGGACAGAATTTGTAACTCAGTACCTTAAACAAAGTTTTAAGGTAATTAATAGTTTTTAAGCACTTTATATCTTGTTTAAGGTTAATGAAAACTGAAGGGGAACCAAAAAACCCCAAGCAGAGGAAGGGAATGTAACCTGCTGTCATTGCTGGTTAGATCTGCATTAATGTTAAGGTGGGGCTCTTGCACACTGCTTCATGCAGAAAGCAGGTGGCAGCACAAGCACATCAGTTTACAGCTTTGCTTCTGAGTGAAGTGCAGCTGAAAACCGTCAGCCAGAACATCTGCTTTGTCTGTTCAGCATCAGACAGCAAGAGCGCGTGAGAAGGGGCAAAATATGGAGTCTTCCACAGTCAAAACAGGTATCCTACAACACAGTTCAGCAGTGCCAGGGCTGGCACCTTAGCTAACTAACAGACATACTGCTAAATCACCACAGAATGGTTCTACCACTGCTTCAGTCCAGGCCACTGAACACTCCAACTGGTTTCTGGTTGTTATACCTGTGTTACACTGGTCACAGACATCCTGAACTGCATGGTGGGAGATCAGTCGTATAGAAGTTGCTAGACACTTTATGTATGTTCATACCTAGGTCTTAATTTCACACCAGCTTGCCAACAACAAGCATCTGTTCTGCCAAAAGTTGCTTATACTGCAAAGAAACCACTAAAGCCAGGCGAAGCAAGTTCTGTTTCTCCATTCTTCTCATGTAGTAACGTGAGTGCAAGCTGTTTTTCAAGAATTCAGTTGTAAGTGCTAACCTTTGGGCGTTCCTCTTTTTTCAAGGCTACAGCTTCCAGTTTTGCTTCATACTCTGCTTGAACTTGGTCTCTCTTCTTCAACACATTCTATGAGCAAGAGAAAAAGACAGCTGTGACAGAGATCCTCTCATTCCTTCCCTCCCCACCCTGCAAGAAATTTGCAAAGCTTAAGTGTTAATTCAGACTGAAGTCAGGCTTCCATACTTCCTTTGTCCTGTTTTACAGTATTTACGGAGTACCTTTTAAAAACAAAGGGGGCTTGCTCTCCAGAAGCTGGCAGGGTCAGGTAAAATTCAACTTTTGGACAAGCTGGAAGCATGCAAGATAAAAGCTGTCATATAACCATGAATATAACCCTAAGTAAATTCAACTAATCAGCTGAATTATTATTAGCATGAAAAGGAAATAAACAAAAGCATCAAAGCTGTTGAAGACTACTGCAAAGCTTCTGATATGCTCAAGCAGCAGACACTGTGGGCCAAAGGACAGGAAGGCCACCACAGAAGGTATTACATCTCCCTTTTCACTTGCAAAGGACTTCTCAAAGTCCTTTATAGCAAGCTATTACATCCTTGTGTTAGAACAAAAGAAAGCTTTGCTTTTAGATTAGTTGAGAGTGGGGGAGGTTGGTTGTTGGTTTAGTTAATTATGAAAAGCACAGCTTACATGAAAGGCACTCAACTACATACATGAGTTTCCTAAGCAGTAAACATTTTATTGATTGCAATCTCAGAACAGAACACAAAATATGCTAAACTTCCACAAGCCAAGATCCCCACTAAGGTTGTAAGTCTTGCAATTTAAAGACAAGCACAGAAATTAGTCTTTAAGAAATTAGTACTAAAAAAAATAAGCGGTTATGTCAACAAGAGTGGACAACTTCAGTCCTCACAAGGAAACAACTATTAAATTTTTGATAACTCAGTTGATGCGAAGTCATTATTAAAAATGCTTAGATGAAAGTTACTCAACACTCACTGCCGAGGCACCTGTAAACTTGAAATTGTCTTGCAGCCAACCTAGTCACTTCATACTTTTAGCCTTTCCTTTTGCCACCCAGGTGCAATTATCCCATTAGGGCAACAGGAAGTAAGTAATCATTGTAAGTTTCAGACAAGTCTAGTAAAGCAGGACTAACATGCACTGCTGCCTACAGAAGTATCTGTTTAAGAGTATTTCTCAGAGCTCTAAGAGCCAATCTAGTGAAGATCCGTTTCCTAATTAAAGGTGTACAAAACCAGGATCTACTAATAACCACCTTCCCCCTCCTCCCTCTTAAGCCAAGAGAAGGTCAGCTGCACAGTTGCTCTGGAGTAGATATAGGAGACACTGCAATCAATATCCTTACAAGCCTCAGCCCATGACAAATGGGAATTGCTGCCCATTCACAAAGCTGCTACTGGTTTAGGGAAGGGAAAGGAAAAAAAAAAAAAAGGAAAAAGAAGGGGGGGGGCAAAACACAAAAACTCTCCTTCAACAGTTTAACCCTCCCTTTTGCCCCCAGAGGGATATAGATATATATAAGCAAGCACCCCACTGGTCATGTTCCCTTGAAAACCCACAACATTCCTGTTATTTTTTTGAAACCAAGCAACTATGTGGAATAGCCCTTTGGTGATTGAGGTTACCAATGCAACAAAACCCTGAAGGATTTAGCAGATATTTCTACTTTGTATTGCCTCTTGAACCTGAGTCAACTGGAATTTCTTCTCAGAAAAATAACCATCTCCAGCAACTGCAGTCAGCCTTTAAGAACCTGGAGACAGCACAATAAGCTGGAATGGTCAACGATTAACACAACAGTTATCAGCAGGCTAGATTCAATAGGCTGGTGTCTTATTCCTCCTTAAGCGCTCAAGTCCATCCACTGTGGACCATTAACAGTATGATTCTGAATACAGTCTGAAGTATCTATTAATGGATGACCTGTAAGTGACAGAAAAATACTGCTTTCCCTTTGTGAAAGGGAGTGTTTCCTCCTACACCTTCAGGCAATCTCAGCTGTAGATCAATGCATTAAAGCTTAGCATTCTTCTGAAAAGCTCTGTACCAAGTACCTCCAGACTAAACACAGCACATGCAGAACTTCTGCCAGCTAACGCCTCAATGTAAAACAAATTTGACAAATAATTGGTAAAAAGTTGGAATAAACCAACACCAAACAGAAAACATACACACATTTCAGCTATTTGGGGGACAGCACTAAACCACAGGTCTCTGCACAAGCAAGGCAGCCACCTGCTTTCAGTGAGGCAGGTCCTTCTCTATTTTGTATTTACTTGAAACATTTTACCTTGGCCCATATCTCTGAAGGAGCTTCAGGAGTTTGCCATCAACTTTCTTTCTCAAACTGCAATGCTATGCCATTTGAACACCACAGAGCTTCCTACTATGACTAGCCCTCACAGGAAAATCCTTATTGTACTGCTTTAGAGAGACAGCTATTTATCTGGTGCTTGCTTTAAACATGCATTAGAAGTCTTGTCCAAGTACACAGCTGGGGATTGCATCATCTGATAAGCCTTTCTGGCAATGTTAAGCATTTAGAGTTCATATAACACTTTAATATCAGCACTGAATTATGTATAGTGGAGGTCACCCTCTGCACTTATCTCCCTGGGGAATACCAGCATAACAAAGAATGTGGTACCACACATTTGCTGACAAGGGCCCCACTGGACCAGGGTTCAAGAAGTCTCCTGGCCGTCTCACATGTGGCCCATGGTTTAGACAATATCATCCTTAGACACCACCAGCACACATTTAACTGGAGCTTACAATGCCTCCCCATTTCTGTAAATCTTTCAAATGAACCCTGAAATGGGGCTTCCCTGGAGTCAGCCTATGTCAAAAGTTGGTTCTTTGTCAGAAGTTGGTTCTTTGCCCAAGGGAACTGCCTGTGTACAGTTCTCTTGGGCTGTCCCTCTCAGGTGTAACAGTACTCTTGAAGACACTAAGGTCTTCAGATTCATCCCCAAAATAGTGGCAGTTCTTACTCAGAGACATTCACTCAGCTAGAGACTGCTCTAGAGATCCAAGTTCCCATACCTATAACCTAGGGTTACACCATGCAACAGAGAAAACTATAAAAGTTGCACTGAACTCCTAGTGCCTAAGAAGACTTGCCTTCTATCAACTATCCTTTCCAAAAGCTGTGCCCTGAAAGACCAAAACACTTTAATTTCACAAGCAGTCCTCTTAGCAGCTGATGAATAGGACTGCAATTCTAGTGAAGAGGACAGCCCTTTCAGCAGAAAGCCTCTTGTACTCCAAGAGCAGCCTGCTTTACAGTTACTCACTTTTATGGTGTCCAGGAAAACAGTTCTGTAGCTGCTTACTGCAGAAATAGCAACAGAGTGATATTTTCTAGCATAAGAAAGCTGCACTTAGCATGACTCGAGATATTTCACTTTTTTGCATTTGGAAGGGAAGGAAAAATAGGAAGAGTCTGCCTTGGCTAGCAATAGTTTTTATTCTTGACTTTCAGACACAGTAATTGACAAGAGTGAATCCTTTAGCACACTAGAAAGTCAAGTCAACACTCTAAAAATTAAGCTAAAAAGCGAGAGGTACTTCAGGCAGTTAAACACCACTTTAATGTCATAGAGTGGCATTAAATACTTGCAGCTACACTACCTGTTGGCTTGGAGACTGCACTTAGTGTCTCTGCCATCATCTGTCACTAGGGCTTTTAGAATGGGACTACCCCTGTGGTAAGTGGTGTTCAGCTGTCTGAAGTACCTCTTCAGATGAACAAACTGTTGCATTTTAGCTTAAAAATATTCTTCCCCTGCCACATTTGTGAAAAGCACATCTCAACTCAGCTTGCCACTTTGGATGCCATCTCCAGTAGGCTGTGGTATTTGCAGCATCAAAGCCAGATGTTCTGAGCTAAAAGCTTTAACCATTAGCCTTATGCTGTTTAATTTAAGTACACACGTGATGACCAGTCCTACAGAATAAGGCTAAGTATGAACACCTGGATCAAGGCTTTCAGCTACAGCTCAGTTGTTCCAGCAATACTTGGGTGTTAATAGTCCTGTAAAGACAATAAACATTGTTTACACTGGGGCAATACCACAACTACAAAAGTTAAGAGTATACTCAGGGAACTAGAGCAAAATTTTCTGCACAAATACTTCAGCCAGAAGACAGAAGCCATACAACTAGGCAACTGAAGTTGGGAAAAGAAATACGCAAGAAAGTGTTTCAATTCTCAGTTTGACAAGTGCAGGATGATTGAGACAACAACTACCATGTTCAGACTGTAGATACGCAACAGGCTATCACATCTCTAAAGGCGTGCGTACCATTACCTTTTAATGGCTGTTCCAAGTGGAAAGTCCTCAGAAGGAACTTTCTGTTAGTTTCCTAAAGGGGGACTGCTTACACATACTGAACTATGCTCTGCGTGCACTCTAGCATTACCCATCTTAGCTTAACTGAGTAGCAGAGCAGATAAAGAATGCTATATGCATTATAATTCTATGCTACATTACCTATCATGAAACACCTTGGTACTAAATGTATCTGGTTTTGTTTTGATTATTAAAATATCCTCCAAATGAATGTGGTCTTTACTTCCCCCTTTTTTCTACCATCAACCTTTCTCACTGCTAGAAAGGATGAACTCACTGATATAACATTCAGTGGAAACACAACTGCTGTGTCTTCTGCCGTAGGACTCCCTTTACCTTCATCGACTCTGAGTACAATATATATTCCCTCAGTACAGGCAGGAAGTCTTCAGTCATGTCTTCACTAAGTTCTTCAAGAGCTGTGCAGCAGTTCCCAATACAGGCAGACACTCCTTCCAGTGGCTCTGATAGCTCAGCCTCCAGCCCTCCCCAGGTTGAATAAACAGGTCCATATTCTCGTAGTTCCACCAAGTATTCTGCAAGAGGCAGATGGAAAAGTAGATTAGCAGAGTAGAAGGGAGTCACAAGGATCTGCAAACTCTCACACCAAATAGGAGAAACTACACCAAACTTAGCAAACATTAACTCCCCAAAGAGTCTTGTGTAGCACAATCATCTTAACAGACAAGAGTTCTATGGCTGCAGAGTTGACAGGTCCAAGCTGCCTCCAGCTTAACTGACCATTCCTTCAAGCTTCCAATACAAAAGACACTTGCATCTGTGCAACAGCCAAAGTACTTTTTCTTTTAAATACACATAAAACTTGGCTTTGCTAAGACAGATCTGTAAAGGTTATCTGGGTCTAGAAATTCCATCTGTACTCCTCTATATGGAATCCACAGGCTCTTTCCCCTTCCAAAAGTCTTTCCAAAAATAACTTTAGTAAGAAAGTAGGTTGGTATAACATCAAAAGCGACTTTCAAAAGTACTTGGAGAGCTGTGCTAAGATAGCATGTTAGGATTTGTGCTTGTTTTAAATCTGTGAGACATTAGATTTTGCTATGTATGTGGCCCATTGCAGGCCAGAATCATTGATGTGAGCTGACTCAGTCCTGCCATCAAACACAGCAAGATACACAGCACTGAGACTGAAGCATTATGATAGAGCACCTTGCATCCTTACCCAACTGTTCTTTGATAATCCGCTGTGCTATTCTGTCAATGGTACCAAGCTTTAGAGAGAATGTGTCTAGATACTCCCCAATGGCTGCAAACTCCAGTGGTCGACTTCTTAATTTGTAGCCTCCTGTTACGTATTTGACAGACTCCCCCATTTTTGACAGCAATGCCATCCCTTGTTTTTTGTAGGCATTAAGATCCTAGGAAGTTTAAAACAAACAACAGTTTAGAAGTATTTACTTGCATGTTGAAGATTAATACAGTGAAGGACACTTCCCAGTCACAATCAAATCTTGTGAAGGCAAGATATTATGTGTCACGTGTAGCCTTGGACAAAACCTTACTTTGTGTAAGTTGCACAGTTAAGCACAGTTTCAAGTCTCCCTCTAGATGGAGATAACCTATCCAGATGAATGGTATAAAATGCATTATAAATGAGTAAGTGGTCCACCTTTCCACATGGCCAGATTTTCCCATGTTCCTGTACTGTCACAAAAGAAGTACCAACATTAACAGCTCTGTTTCCACGGAGTTCACACCATTCACTTACACATCCTTTAAAGTCATAGCCCACAATACCAGTATTATGCAAACGCACCAGCTTACTCTGATGACCTAGCACAGAGCTACATATTGCATGCCTATTTGGTCAACAGTCTCCTCACACTACCTGTGGGGCCAGATAGGAGGCAGGAAAAGATTGTACACAGAAAAAGTGTACCACTGGGCAGATGAGCACAGCTTTTCTGCAAGACAGACTACAGTTCATGCTGGTCACATGTAGCCATGTTGCCTGCACAGAAAGCTTAAACTTCGTTGCCAACCCTTTAAACACTTGCATAAAATCATTCAGACAACCTATGCTAGCAAGGCTGTTTACCTACAATCTTCAAGGGATTTCATCTTGAAACTGGGGTGGGGGGGAGAGAGGGGAAGAAGTGGTTTTAGCCAAAATGCTGTCCTTTTTGCAGTTCACTCCTTCCAGCAGGGAGTCACTATTCAACATCTCAAAGCAGGCTTAAGACCCTTCAATTAAGTTATCCCTTGCAGCCTGTGGAAGGCTTTCAAACCAACCAGACCTGTAGAGGTCAAGAATCAAGGCATGGTATTATAGACTAGACTAAAAACTTAAATAGTCTTCAAAAAAAGTACAACAGCCATGTTCAAAACATGTACTATGTTATTCTTTTCAAGTATTTATACGTAAGTCAAACATAGAATCATAGAAGAGTTAGGGGTTGGAAAGTACCATAAGATCATCTAGTTTCAACCCTCCTGCCATGGGCAGGGATGCCTCACACATAAGTATGAATAGAAGAACCTGATATCTCAACAGCTACTATAATTGTGAATTATGTTTGCATTTAAATACAGTAGCTCCTTGACTCTTGCCTTACACCTTTCCTAAGCATTACCTGCAAGCAGGCATCAGAAAGATTCTTTAACCCACCACAGCATTCTGGTATGTTACTGATCCAAACAGAAAACTTAAAGAAAGGTTGGTTTCTCTTTTTCAACCAGAAGGTGGTCTTACTACTTTCTGCAGTAACTAAGTTCTGAAGTCCCAGCACACTGAACTGACACCTCACTGCTGCAACACAGTGCAGCAAGTTCCACCACTAAAGAGCCAGAAAGGCACATGTCCTTTTCCTTAGCCTTCCTGGGTGTTCTGTATTCTGAAGATAAACCCTACCCAGAATTGAGAATAAAGCCCTTACCATTAATTTTACGGGGTGGGAGGAAACAACTAACCAGCTAAGAAAGTTGCATCATGCTTTTACAGCTAAAAAGCAGAACAAAGCTATCTGACATTTAACTGTCAAGGTACTAGAATTCTGCATTTCTGGCTTGTTTCAGTGATTAAGTTCACCACAGAGGGGGGAATAAAAGGGAACTGAAGATTGAGCCTCACATTACCAGCATGCAGAGCACAAACTCGCATTGAGTTCAAATTGTCACATTTGAGTAAAGTAGCTTAATGTGACATTAGAAAGATGTGCTTTTACAGCTCTCCTCACTTATCAGTCAAACCCCAGCATGACTGTAGGTCCCTCTAGCCTTATTTAAAATGCAGATCAAAAGACAACCAAAAAAAAAACTGCACTGTTGCTGGATGAGTCATGCAGAAGATGAGCATTATGTTGTTGACCGAGAACAAACAAGAATGAGGTGTTCATGCTTAGTTTTGAGAGCAACAAGTGCGAACACTATAGAAACACAGACAAGAAAAAGGTCTTTTTCCTTTTTAAGAAAATTTGTAAACTTTTGTGCAAGAGGCATTTCTCTTTCTCCTTTCCCACTTCCATCCTCCCAAAAAGACAATTTTACAAAGTCCACAATTTTCTAAGTTCTGAACCTCTCCTGTATCAGAGAAGTATGTTCTACACACAAGGATACAAAACAAGAAGGTCTGGAAAACTGAATCTATACATTTTTGCATTCAAGCAAAAGGAACCCCATAGAGTTGTCATGCAGAGGCACCTGTCACACACAATATTCAGGGTCCCCAACAACTCTGATGTTTAGGGGAAGTTCAGACCTGCACATGTAATTTCATTAATGCCTTTATACTTTAATTTCAAAAGAGACTGTAAAGGTGCCTGTCCTGATGCCCTTGTCAATGACTGTGTTTGAGAATTACTGGCTTACCTTGGCTGTGAGAAACACATTGAAGTGCTCATTGAAAGAAAGCACTGGGTGATCGGTTATTCTCTTCAAGAATTTGTCTAAGGCTTTTCTCCTTGTCTCCACAAACTCCTCAGAAAAGCGATCGACAACTCCCTTCACCACAAATTTCTCAGGAAGAGGCTGTCAGGGACAAGCAAAACATACAAGATTCAAAAGACAAAAAAACTTGTTTCTGCTGTTTGGAAATACACAAAACAGTCACACGCTCCAGTCTTAACAGGAACTGTTAGCTAACAGGAAACATAACATCAAATGGTCTGGCCTAATGCTAGCAATTCCACTAAATGGCTTCAACCAAGAGCCACACCAGTGAAGCCCACATAGTACTTGTACTAAGTAATTCTAGCACGGCTTAGGCTGTTCCTCCCTCCTGCTATCCATATTCAAGCTCCAGCTCTAAAGGAGATGCCAGCAGAGTTGCACATTATTCACTACACAAATGCACACACCCCCAGTACTGAAGCAAGGCTACTCAGTCCAGAAACACTCACAATTTAGCAATTCTACTTATTTTTTTCCCCCATTCTGGACAATCTAGAGCTCCTGGACAGGGTCCTTCTGCAGAGGGCTGACAGTCATAGCACCACATTGTGCAAAGACAGACAGGCAGGCTTGATATGGCAAGTGGTGCAAGCTGGACCCTTCCTGAAGCACTTGCACACTTCACCATCTATCATAGCCAACATTCCTGAGCATGTTTGTGCAAGTGACAAAGCTCTGCCAACATAACTACTCCTTCATCTTACTCCTGTTTTGACCCCACCAGCTAATTCCTGCAGTTCAGCTTAACATGTAAGCCCAAGCCTACCTCCAGACTTACTAGTTCTGCAGTCCTCCTGACTGCAGTCCACATTTGACTCCAGACTTCAAATTACCTCTTCAGATGGAAGACAGCTATAAGCTTCAGTATGGTTAGGCTCAGCTTTACCACTAGATCTGATTTTGTTTTAGCATTACACAGTATGAGCTCTGAGATTAGTATCAGTTTTAAAATTGTGCTTTGCATTTTACTTTTGCGAAACAGTGCCCAAATAAATGATCTGCGTACTCATAAGCTAGCAATAACAGCCTTTTTCACCCAATTCAGGAATCAGGGTTCTTCACTGCAAAGAGTCTTTGTCACCTGAAATCTGTGACAAAAATAATTCAAAGACCAAAAAACAACATTGTATATGCATATGCCTTTCCCACCATACCCTAGCTGATGTGGGATGCACATGACGATTTAACCTCCTAAAAAAACACAGCTAGCAGGACTTAGCTGCAACACAGCTACATTTTGACCACTATATTTAGAGCTTACAACTTAAGACTTACATTATTATGCTTAGCAGAATAAGATATTCAGTCATTCTAGTTAGACCAGTTTTAGGTTCACTCTAATTAGAGCTCCTTAGAAGAATAATGCTTAGTGCAGTAGCCTCCGGGGAGGAAGAAACTTTCTTCCATGCTTTGTAAACTTCAGCTGGGAGTGTACACTTCAAGAAGTCACTACTGCAGCACCATATATAGGAGGAAAAGGACAAGGTGGAAGATTAAAGAACCGTAGTTCAACCGAACACATGCAGACCGGCACTGAAAAGTGACTGAAATTTGAGTATTCCAGACCCACAGAAAGGTGCACCTCTATTAAAGAGCTTTTGCTATAGAAGTACAGCCCTTTACTTTTTAGGCCTTTGAAGGTCCATCCCAAGCAGTCAATACACACAGCTAGCAACAGAGAACCTGCTTTAAATGTGTGTTACTTATCTACTTTATAGTCTTCCAGCTTAACAGTTTATTTTTCCCAGCAGCAACTTCTGAGCAGAATTCACTGCTATCAGAAATGGCTTCCAGTAGCCAAACATTGCCATCCAATGACAAGATTCGTGGCCCTGTTAGGCTTACGTTTCTCATCTAGAGACAGATCTGAGTGCATTTTTTACTGTTGTTTGAAAGAATAAGCTAGAGTAAGTCTCAAATAATTTAAAATTTAAAAAGTAAACACCTGTAACCAAAGAAACAAAAAGGAACCCATATTCAATTAGTTTGACGTCCTAAGTGTAGGACTTATCATGACTCACTGCATTGAGAAGACACATCATTTGTTACAGGAGATTTTAGGCAGTCATTACAACAACTGCCTTTAGTTTGTGTTCCCCATCTACTTCTAGCCAATAAAATACTTAAAGGATTCAGCAATCTCCCCACCATACCACTGAATGGAGGAGATTAACAGGAGATTCTGTAACTGCCAACTTGTGCATAAACAGATAAAAGAGGGCAGTGCATGTTTATGCTTCCAGATTTTCTAGAAGGGAGGCACTTAAAAGATTGCCTTGCTCTGATCCAGTTTCATGTCCAGCATTGGAGATACTAGTGCCAAATTTGCCATTCTGTGCACAACAAATTCCAGTTTGATTCCCTGGCTGTGACTCATCTACTAGACATTTACTTATTGCCTTTTAACCTTCAGTGGCAGCCTGTTAGTATGTATACTCAGGAATCTGCAGGTTAACTTCAATAGTTCCAGCTGTTCACAGAACAGACAGGGAGAAAAGAGGGTCTGGACAGCTAACACATGAATCTCATATCCCCACCTTACCCCCATAAGCATACTGTCTCTCCTCTTCTGCCTATCCCTCAGTAAATATATTTGCTGCCAGCTCATGGTGTCACGTGTTTTTGTGAATTATTTTTTATCTTTGAGAGACTGAGCTATTATTCCACTTAGAGGCAAGTCCCAGAGTAATTAAGGACTTAAATAGCTCTCTATCCTGGAACAGCATAATTGAATACCTCTCACACAGCACAGTCTTTGCTTAGAGAGAGAGTGCGCACAGATACACTTTCCCCCCAGGATGGGCAAGCTAAGGTATGCTAGCAGTGTTGTTATTCCTGACAATTCACCTCCTACAGGCCTTTTTGAATTTCTTCATTTAAAAGAGCTGATGGTGGTGATCTTCTACAGCATGAAAAGCAGACTGCTGGAGATCAGTATCAACCTTCTATGACATAAGGTAGTCAGACTGCCAGCTTCAGCAACAAGAAGGGGTGCAGCAATTTAGCTAATAGATTAACTAAATTTCTGCCTACTGAGGACATGCAAAAGCTATCAAGCCAGAAGCTAAGATTTGCAAGTCTGTGCTACTAAATGTTACCATAAATAGTTCTAAAAATACTCTTTAAAATCAGCTCAAAAGCCCATCTTGAAAACTGAGACTACGACGTGAAGTACCTGTGTCGCTTTTCATAAGCCTCAGATACTCAGAAATCTAGGCGTAATAACTGAGCAAGCAGATGAAGAATATTCCATTTTTGCCGTAACAAATGTCATCATGATGCATACTGTGCTAAAGAAGGCTGCCAAAGTTCACCTCTCAGGTGTGCCACGGA
The DNA here is from genome assembly GCA_002631895.1 of Agapornis roseicollis. Lineage (NCBI taxonomy): Eukaryota > Metazoa > Chordata > Aves > Psittaciformes > Psittacidae > Agapornis > Agapornis roseicollis. The sequence continues at coordinate 45,208 of NDXB01013812.1, forward strand.
AGTCTAAGCTTTATTATCAGTCAAGAATGAAGAGGCTCTTCCCACTTCACTACTGTATTTAAATCTAAACACTAGCAGATAATTGAGTACTGTATTTAGACCTGAAGCAAGACATCATCAAAATATCACCCTTGGAAGACAGATACAGAACTGCCCTTAATATCAGATTCTTGCTTACTACCTACGGGAATAAGATGCGTTGGCTGAGACTCTTCCAGCTTGTTTCTCAACCAGTCAAAGTCTTGGTACCGTCGGCGGACAGAATACTCTGGCAAATCAAACTCTGCTCGTGTGGTCTGGAAAAGAACAACAGGATAAACTTAGCGTGCACCAAAACCTCTTGCTTCAGAGCTTAGCTGCAAACTTACAGCCACCTACAGCAAGAGCGAGGCCGGACAAGCTTTGCACAGGGACTTAACGCTCTAAGTACTGTTTGTAGCCAGCATGAGAGAAAGATTCTCTGGCTTTTCAAGCAGTGAGAAGCCAGCAATAAGAAAAACGTTTATGTGCTCCTAAAACCCTACTTGCACTTCATTACATGTTCTGCTCAGATAAACTTCATGGGAAGAGTCTGTAGAGAGGAGAGTACTGTGCACCATGTTAATCCCTTGGCAGTTACAAACTTGTGGGGAAGGCTGTCCAAAATCTTCATTGCAAGGATGTGACTATTTCAGCTACCAAGAATTAAACACAAAGATATTTAATGACTTGTTTATTCTATGATACGCATTAACCATGGGTGATAAAATGTTTCACCAGTGCCCTGTATTTTCCAAGTGACAAGCTTATTACACTCCTTTGAGGCTAAAAGTTGAGAACATAAGCCATTACTATGCTTGCCATAGACTGTTTCTGTTGATTTCTTGAAGGAAGAAATGAGCTTATTTACATCAAGTTTGTGCATGCCTGATTAGAGATATCAGTACATTAAGTTAAATTTTTAAAGTTTTAATTCCATAGGGCAAGCAGTTAAACTTGACATTTTAAGTTTGAGATGGTATGTAAGCATGCAGAGAAATTGCTGGCAAATGTTTTATCCAGTCCTCAAACAGTCCATAGCCTGGCTGCATGGGGCTGCCTGTGTGGGGCTGCCTGCACAGAAGTACTGTAGCTGCCTCAAAGTTCTAATGAAACTGAGCCAATGAGGAGACTCTGCTAAAGAGGCTGTTGTTATGATAGCCCTGATTGGAAGGTAAATGGCCTTTATTATGTCCCACTGAGAAGCACAGATCACACAGAGACCTTCTTCATCCTTAACCCAGAGCTACACTTAGTTACTTACCGCACCAAGACCATCTTGCAATGAAGGTGATGCTGCTGAGCCAGCATACTATATGTACAGCTCAACATCAAATCCACTGCATTCTGAGGAATGAACCAGCTCCCCTAGCTCTGAACTGGCACTGAGTCAGTTGCACTAAGTTGCTTTGCTACTCCTAGCCACTACAATCACCTGCTAAATTCCAGCAGAGATTTTGTATTTACTCTCAGACTGAGAACAACTGCCACATATTTGGAGAAAGCCAAATAGCAGCCTTTAAGTGCAATCCACCTCTTCACTCCCTCTCTGGGTGGTTCCAGCTCTTTAGTTACTGCACATTACTCCCACCAATCTCCCCAGTGGGGATCCTGTATAGGTTCTATGCCAGAAACTTCTTTTTCATGGGATGCCAACAAGCTTAACACACTGTCAACACAACAGTAGCCCTAGTATACTGTAAACAGCATGCTAATGTGTTATTACCTGTTAAATGGTGTGGTTTCTAGAAAAGGAAGGCATAGAGAGACACAAACAAAAATTCAAGTGCACCTCCTCCTTTGACCTGCTAGCTATGGGCAAGAGATATATGTGTTAGTCCACAGACTAACCAATGGAGCAGTTGTGTTTGTAGATGAGAGACTACCAACACCTAGGTTGTCAGTGCAGATTTGTACTTTACTCAGCTATACCTCAGAGTAACACCAGCTTATTTAACATGTTAAGGATGCTACACTATAAATGAAACTTCTGAGCCCTCATATGAACCATTTTCAGTTGTTTTGATTAGGGTACTGAATGGCATTATGGTAGAACAACATAATTTACAGCCTGGGGCATACTGCAAGTCTTCTCTCCTGCCCTCTCTCCCTTCCCCCCCTCCCCCATTACAGTGAAGAACTTTTCTAAACAAAGAAGAAAATGCACATCGCAAAAACAAGACTGTGGTCAGGTTACACTGTCCCTACAGAGGTGTTTAGTCACAGCCACAAGCACACATTACAGCACTAGCAATTACATTTCCCTCTTCCAGCTATTGATGCTGCTTTTTCACCTATTGATGCTGCAATGAAGTCTTCAGGATAACTCATTCTAGGATCTAAGTTTATCCAAACCTTTAAGGTTCCAGCAATCCTCAATGGAGAAAAAGCAGTCATTCCTGCCTCCTCATCCAAAGCCGTCAAAGAGACCTTTTCAGCCTCTTACAGGTTTCAAATCTCTGTCACGCAAGGCTACAACGGAGGTGGTAGGAAGGTATGGCTTTACACTGAATGGTGAGGGAGCTCCTTACAGGAGCAAGGCCTGCTACAGAACCCTGACCTACAATCTAGAGATGCAAGCATCACCACTCATCCTCACTGCTGTCTAGGACTACTGCTGCACAGCTTTTTTGCTACATTTAATTACTGCTTTCAGCAGCAGTGGCTGATTGGGCAATTAGCTTGGCACCAAAATGGCCTTGTTTGTATGACAAGAATGAGTCAGACCATTAATATTGTTAGCCTTCTAAACAGCCATTTTTTTTTTAACAACTGGCACTAGACCTGCTGACCCCAGAGGTTAGGCAGGAGTTCACAAAAATAATAACAGAAGTGAGGCTCTCTTGGTGCCTGATAATGATATACACTGCCTCACAACAGTATTGTAGTACTATGATATCACAGACTTATGTGCGATAGCTGGATATGGCACTTGGTGACATGGTTTAGTTGAGGTGTAGGGCATGGGTTGGACTTGATGATCTTAGAGGTCCCTTCCAACCTGGTAATTCTGTGATTGTGTGGTTATAGCGAGATCTCTGAACAAGTATTAACAGGCAGGTAGATATGCAAAAGATACAAGTACAGGATGAAGGGATCAGATAAATCTGATCTAAATACAGTAAATACCCACTCTCCAGAGTTCTGCTTTTAAAAGGGAACCCTTGTATGATCACAAGTTTCCAAGCACGGGAACATTATTAGAGTATCAGTGTGTAAAAATATTTTATTGTAACAGATTAATTGGGTCTTAAATCGAGGGAAAGCAATTTCAGGCAATTTGCCTGTGAAAAGTTCAGTTGCATTTTGTGCCTCCTGTTCCTTCTGATCATGTAACAGCTGAAGGCTGACTTGCTACCAGTAGAACAGTTTTCTTCAACACTTCTTAGCATTTTCTAGTACTTAGGTTGAAACACTTCTTTCAAAATTAAGACACTTAGAGCAACAAAGAATGACATGCTTAAGTGTGCAGTAAGAGGTAGGTACAATTTCAGGGAAATAATTTTCTCAAAAATAGAACTTTGAAATACACATTTTGGAAAAAAAAAAGTTATCTGTGGCTTGTAAAACTTTCCTTATCTCAAAGGAAAAAACATTCTCTCCAGTATACAGTTCTACCTAAGTAGCTTAGAGGCATGTTGAACTATTGGGACAAGTGGATGAAGTATATTCCTAGCAAAGTTAGTGAACTATTTTTGCCTTAGTTAACTACAAATGCCCAAAACAGGTGCCAATGTCACCTAGGAGATGATGTTGATAAGAACAAGCTAGTTAACAGAAATTAATGTTCCAGCTATGAGCATGGATTTTTCAGATCTCTTTTCCTATTAGTGTAATGAAATTGCATTAACGAGTGAACTACAACACATGCTGGAAAAAACCTCTATCATATTTCTTTTGGTAGACAACAGCATTCTTAGGCTATTTAGTTTTAGCAGCAGCTGTACAGCCTTCTATACCAGCAACTGCAAAGAAACTAGTTTACAATTTAGGATCAAGATTATGATTAGGTAAGTGGCAGATAGAGGAAGCATGGTAAACACTTAAAACAAGCAGCTTAAAGCATTTCAGAGAAAGGTAGACAGAAAATGTGAGATGATTAACAGTGAATCAACAAGGCACATTCGCTTTCAAGGGAGGTAACTCAAACCAGTTGAGTGTCAGATTACTTTATATGAATTTACAAGTTAGTGAAAGAAACTGGCCTTGCAAGTTTACAAATAGTTCTGTTTAAGAGTCAGAGACAAAAATCTACATTGACACATTAAAAGTTTTGCATAGCTTCATATACTGAAGAAGTTAACGTTTCTGCTATGGCAAAGTCACAGCTGCAATACATTCACAAGGCACTAAAAGACACTCAATTCTTGTCATTAACACAAAGAAACACAATGCAAAGGGACATCCAGAAAATGTCTTAGAAACACTGCCCCAGAGAATAAAGTACGAGAAAAGTGGAACGTTGCTTTGTACCTTTGTTGTAACCCGGTATGTGATATACGTCTCCATGGTACACACATGTTTTTTGGGATCATCAACAGTAACAAAGAGGTCTCTAGTTTCTGCATCCAAGTCATCATCCAGCTGGAGTCTGTTGAGAAGAGATGATGAGGAGGCTGGGCTAGAAGTGTCCACAGGTGTACCATTGGGTAGACTGAGATCCTGTATCAGAAAGAAATAAACAGCAGGTTTTTAATAAGTGAACTGATTCACGGTAAAGCACAGTATTTTCAAAGATGCCACTGACAAGCTTCACTGATGCTTACTTATCAGGGCTACCTATTTCAGCACCTCCAAGGATTACCCTGTTCCAGGACACCTGGTCAATCTGCTAAGGTCTGGGCTTCGAGTATTAGATTGTTCTGCTGTTCCTCAAGTATAAGAAAAAGCACATTATCACCATACCTCCACCTAATATGGCACAAACTAGTTTCTATTCATGACAAAGTAGATGTATTACTGAACCAACAGTTCCTGGTGAGACTGAACAAACTTAAGACTCTGAAAACAAAACAGCTAGGCAAATCAAGAGACAGGCTTCAGGCAAACCCATCTGGAATGCAGCTTCCACTGCTGGACACTCCTGTAAGTAGAGGAAGAAGTATAATCACCTTGTCAAAGGCTTCCCATTCAGTCTATCAACTTTCAAACATATTGACAGAAGTCAGACTGAATTGCCATCAGTGCACTACAGCATAGTCACAGATCATACACTCCAGCACCAGTGTGTATGAACATCTCTCTTTTGGAATCCTAAGGCTAACTGAAACACTGTTTTGCTTGGAGAGGTGCTCATTCCCACCCTTTCAAGTCCAAGACTGTCATCCAGTGCCTAGGGAAGACAGAGGCTAAAAGAACCAACAAGTGGCTATTTTAGGAAGAGACACACAAGGGTTTGGAAAGTCTCTAATTCTTTGAAACTGACTCAGCAGCAGGGAAAAAAAAAAAAAAAAAAAAAAAAAAACAAAAAAAAAAACAA
>NDXB01013812.1:50768-74840 GCA_002631895.1 Agapornis roseicollis
ATTCAACCAAAAAAAAAAAAAAAAAAAAAAGGCAAGCAAACAACAAATCAAGCGTTTTATATCCAACTTGGTACGTTCCCACACCTTTCAGTCTCACACTTTGACCTAGACTAACTACTCAACACAGCTAGTGATTAATCCAGTTTGCATAAACATCACAGTAACTTCATATGTGCTCTCTTCTCTGGTGTAATAGCAGATGAAGCTGACAGCATGTGACAAGGTGCACAGTATGTAGGAACATCTGACAACAGTACTAGAAAGTCCCAAGATCCACGGCTCTTCTTGTCATAGAAGAGTTTTGTGTTTGTATAACTAGTAGCACAAGAATATATTTATCCACAGAGTGTTTCCCTTGTAAGGACAAAGGCTCCTCTGCCAGACAAAGAAACATCACAACAGCTAAGTAGCATGTTAGTTTGAAGTGGCTTAGTTTTGGAATTTCTGCATAGCCCCAGCTTCACATGGTCTTTAAATGGCTAGATGAAATGTGTAATCTTAGCAAAGCAATCCTGGTTAGCTAAGATCCTCTTCGTCCATCAGTGCTCCTTATGCAATTCAGTTTTTGTCCCATCTAGACATGGGTAGACCCTGTCTTCAGAGGAAGTCTTCCTTTGTTCACAGGTTCAGAATTAAAGGCGAGAGCTCCAAGTTAAAGCTACTCTGCCTTTGACAATGGTTAAGAACAAGGCTAAGTTTCTACAGTCTTCATCACAAACACATCATGGGAGTATTGGGATTTTGTAGAAAGCCCTGTTGCAATCCTGCAGAACTGTGGTAGTACTTCTGTTCACTTTGAAGACTGCCTTATGAAGCAGGGAGAATAATAAGTGTTTAGACTAGATTTTGGGAAATCTATGATCTAAACTAATATCTACTAACAGAGAGGTCAGATGCATTCTCCCAGCTAATGCTCAGAAGTGGCTGCCAACAAACAAGAGATTTCAGATTTAAATGGCAAGTGAGCAAGAAATACAAGGTAGGGACTCAAGTGCTCTCTTCAGCAAAGAAGCAGGATGAGAATGGCACAGCTTGCCAGCTCATACATGAGGAAGACAGCTTAAAATACAAAAGCATCTGGCTCAGACTGAACGTATGAGGAGCATGTACAGCAAGAAGAAGCAATGCTACAATAACTCAGCAGATAAGGAGTTCTGCTGGAGTTAAACAAACAGAATAAGCAGAAGACAGGATAAGATTAGCAACAGGAGATGGCTTCAGAAAATCTGCAGTTCAGCTAGACAGGAGGATTTGGCTGAGCAGAGTAAAAAGCAAAGCAAACCCTGGGATGCTGCAGTAGCTGTAGACAAATCTTTTCCTGTTTCCAAAAGGAAAAGACAGATCATCATTGCTCATGTGCAATAAGCATTAGTATAAGACAAGTTGTGCCAGAAATGCAGCCAAATTCTAAGCTTCCAGTATGCAAATAAATTAACTTGCGGAAACAGTTTAAGCCTGATTGCACAGGAGATCCGAATAACTTGTAACAAAACCTTCCAAAAGAGATTTTAAAGAATATGATGGAATCCGCTTAAAATATTGAATCTGGAGGAAGGACCAAAGATGGAGCTTGCAGCCACCATCATAAAGTTAGCTACTTTCCTCACCAACTCAGATGGTAGATTAATGATATACTAGCATGTCTTGCACTTTTTAAGAAGGGCAGATATTTATGAAGGCTGTGTTCTAGCAGAGGTTTGTGAAGACTAGAATCCACTTCAATCTACTTGAGTGTGTTCTAGCAGAGGTTTGTGAAGGCTGGAATCCACTTCAATCTATCCAGAGTGCCTTCTAGCAGTCATGAGTCCTGTAGAATTCCTGTGGAATGTCTCAGACGTTAAAAAAAAGGCTGTAACAGTTTTACCCCATTTGAGCCTTGAATATAATACCCCAAACCTAGATCAAGTGAAGCTACGGGACAAAGAATAGGTGCAGGAGGGCTGCTGGGGGGGGTGGGTGGGTGAGACATGGATGACAGACGATAGGGGGAAAGAACAGAGGATGTGTACATCGAAAGTACTACTGTGCTATACTCTCTCATCCATGATAGCAGAACCCTTACCTGGCATCGCGCCTTTCTACTTGTCTTGTTTTGAGTAGTTGAAGGCCAAGCTAGAAGCTAACTGCGTGTCCTTCTTAATGAGTGGAGCCTCCTACCTAGCTGCACAAGGAACAATGCTTATGACTGCTGTACCTTCATTTAGCAGCAGGCACAGCCCATTTGCTGAAGTCTTTGCTGTTGCTAGAAAAAGTAGGCTTTGAAGTGTCACAGCAGATGGCCTAGCAATTGTAGTTGTTTCGGGCTGAAATCCTTTCAGCAGAGCACCTTCTAATCATATTAACTGGCCCTGGCTTTCTTCTATGGGACTTGGGGGATTTTTTGCAGCAGTGAAGCAAGACTGCATCATCTTATTCTAGTCTGGTTTTACCATAGAAAGAGGAATATGTCCTGCAGAGCATAGCAGGAAGGAGAACTGTAGCCACCTGCGCTTCTACCTGTTAGTGTAGCTACATACCCACAAGCATTTGAAGTAGTAACTAGTATTACTTGTGTTGCATAACAGTATGACTTCAGCGCCAGAGATTCGTGCATCAGCTTCACCTTTAGCGCATCAAGCATCTGCTCATTCACTGTTACGCACCTATCCTCATTATCAGATATCAGCACAGTCCAACTTCCAGCAGGCACCTATTGCTCATAAAGCTCTTCACATAAGAAAAAATACCCATTTGTCAGCCTCTGTTTCTCTCAGAACATGCCATGAACCTGAGCAGTCCCATAGCAGGGAGGAGGGGAGGCTGCTTCTGGCAGTCAGGCGGGTAGAACAGAGGACATTCTTTGAGTCTTAGAGTATCCATGAAGACTTCAAGTTTCACAGCTATTTCTAAACAGAAGAGCAAAAATCCTTAGCCTCTGTCCCTCACCTCCTCAGGCCACTCTCAAAGTTTTGTTACCAGCTCATGAAGCAGGACAGGTGAAGTTCACAGCAGTGAACAGTCAGTATCACAACCCACAGCAGAAGCAATGCAACATTCAGACCCTCCGGGTCCATGATCTACTGGTTAAATACTAGGCTTCTGTGCACAGTTGTACAACCACCTATATAGACAGGCTCCATACATTCCTATGGGTTTTGCAGGATTCCTCAAGACACCCAAATTTATGGGTACATGAGATCAGATGACTCAAGCAGCAAATGTCTGGTATCTTACAGCACAGGGCAGCTAGGAACTAACTGCCTATGTTGGAAATGCATAAGCCCTGACAAATATGCGGGCTGCTATCTGGTGAGGAAGCAGCTTCACATTCTTTTGTTCTATTATGCAGTCCAAACACCTTGACTAGTTAGCTTACCCACAAACAGATACTGAATCTATCAAGACATTCACTTCTTTCCAGTTTAAAGTTCATCTGAATTTTATAAACTAGAAGTCTACATGTGAGATGCAAAATGAGTTAGGAAGTTTCCAGCTGATGTCACCTTCTCCCTCCTTCAATCTCTCAGGAGATTTTCCAAGACTTTGGATTTGTGGAGCAGCTTGGATTCACATAAAGTAAAACCTCAGGAATTTGGCATTCAGTCTTCTGGATAGCTACACACACACCCCACACACACACACACACACACCCGACTGCTTTCACAGCAGAGAAAGCATCCAGGATTCAACCCTTCGAAGCTAAAAATGATTCCAAAATTCTGTAGGCATTGGTTTATTGTCAAGTGAAGATTAGGCAATCTTCCGCTGAGTTACATGCAGCTAGACAATACTTCAGCTTCTACAATCAGAATGTTTTCACCTATCCTGCCTTAGCAAGCATCCAGCTTAGCCACGCAGCTTGGATGTTTAAGCAGCAGTCCCTGCAGTGGAAGAGGTGGTTCAGCTAAGACTTACAGGCATAGATAAACTCGTTTCTGCAAAGGGTCAGCCTGAAACCACCTGGTGTTGCAAGCACAAAGCTCTCATTCAACAAGTATAGGTGACAGTAAGAGACATTAAGCAATACTGCTGTTCAGAAGCAAGTGGAACACTTAACCCCAAATATCCATGCCTCCTCCAGGACCTTACAGCCAGGCCCACACTACTACAGCCTCACTGCTTCCCTTCTGCAGAATGCTGTACCATTCCCCTTGTGTTTCAAGGCATTCTGTTGCTTTCTGCCATCCATTTCCCAGATAGACACAACCACAGATACAGTCATGTTGAGGGGACAATGATTCCACACAATGATTGCAGCTGACTTTTGGAGCAGCCTTACTTTTGTACCATCAGTACTCAACAATAAGCCATAGCAGAACTGCTGCTGGTGACTAGAAAACTAAAGGGGTTTAGATTTAAATATTCCCAAGAACACTATGGAAGTTTGCATGAATTCTGCTTTCAAAGACCTGCTCATATCACCTCTCAGCTCATCCCACCAGGTTTTGAAAGCAGGTTTTTTTTTGTTTAAAGAGTTCTCTGTCACTGGCCTGTACACAAGTCAGCTCTGTGTAGGCACAGAACTCACCTTTGCATCCTCCAGTCCATCTAGATCAGTTCATCTGTCACTGACAGCACAGTATCCTACTAGAAAATCTCACTGGGCATCTGTATATTGAAATCTCAGTCTGCACAAAACAATAGTCCAAGACCAGATGCAGAGAAATACCTATGTTTCTCTTCAGATAGAGAAGAACTGAAGAGAAGGTATTTGCTTCCCCCTTCATATATGTTCAGTATTATTCTCTATCAGGTATCAGCATCATACTTTGCTAATAGAGGTCAACTTTGCTTCTCTACACATATTTAAGACTTATGTGAGATGCTGCATGTCCTTTTCTCTTGCACATGTTTTTGGGCAGCTACTGTAAGTAACCGAAGTGGGGATCCAGGCTGCAGAGAAGGAAGAATGATCTGAACACAGAAGGGAAGACAGGCTAAGAAGGCAAGACAGGCTAAGAAGGCAGGTTTGCTCTACAAGATCTAAAAAGAAACAAAACATAAACAAAACCCCACATACAAACCAAAAGCCCATAGTAAAGCTCCAAACCCCTTAATTATTCCCAGGAGGAATAATCAATGTTTCTACATCACTCCACAGACAAGACAGTGCTAAGTTGTAGTTCAACAACTGCAAGAATCAACTTCTAAGGAAAGGGTAAGTAATCACATGTACACCAGCTCCTGGTATCTTTCTCCATTAATGGGTAAGAGTATGTGTAGGCATACTCACAGGAAACAAGATTATTACCTCAAAAGAGGCGAGTGTTTCCTGCTATATTAACCATCTAAAATCAGAGTGCAAGGTTGAGGTTATTTTAAAAGCAACATAGACCAAGCCCAAAACAGTTTTTGCTCTTACCTATAAATGTGCCAGCAGAGGAAGGACAGTGCTGGGTACTGAGGACCCAGCACTGTCCAGATCCTTTATTTCCCAGACATGAAGAGTATTATGCAGCAAGTCTGTGGGCCCTGCAGTGCTGGGTAGAAAGCCCCCAACTCTAATGGGACATGCATACCACTCCTGGCCCAAAACACACCTCTACAGTTCCAGTAGTATCACTGGTATTCTGCACATCTAACCAAAAAGCCTCTAGATAAAGACTGGATCAATTTGCTCTCAGAATATTTTAAATAGGTGTCAGAGTACAGCATGCCACCAAGCCACAGGTCTGATGACTTTGTTCTGGTGTTCCTCACAAACTAGCATTCCTGCTCTGTAGGTCAGAGTTGTCTGGAGATAGACTTGTCAGTATCCCTGAAAAAAAAAAAAAGTTAGAATTTCAGATACAGCAGTTGATTTAAGAGCATGCAGTTTGGTACCACTCCAGACCTAATTTATACTCTTGCTTATAAAGGTATCATACTTGGAATAGTGTTTCTTTGTGCTTTGGCTGAACAGAGAAAGACTCGAACAAGCTTCAAAAAGACTCTATATGACATGAGCACTTTCCAAGCCTTCTCATGCAGGTCATGGCATTCCCATCTCTTTCCTGAGGCTAACAGCCAAGTTTCATAGGATGGATTACTTTACACTGTGGTTTGTTTTCCCGTAAGTCATCGTAGTTAAGCCAACCAGAGCAAGAATGTGGGCACAGAAGCATTTCCTGCAAACAGGATTTTCAGGAAGAGCAATAAGCCGTCTCCTACCTCTATTGCTGAAGTCTTCCAGGACTCAGCTACAATACTGCTCACTTTCAGTCTTCCTGTGCATGGGGACTGGGGGGTGGGGGGACAGGGAGAGGAGTGTCAGTATAAGATGTCAAGACCACATCAGACCATCTGTTCATACAGTCTGGCTATATGTCTGTCTTCTCACAAAGTCCTTAAGAGGGTAGCCTCTTTTTGTAGTCTGGAAGGGGAACTGTCACACTAAAGCTTGATGTGGTTCAGACTGCACTCTAAAAGATAAGCCTCATGAGAGGCATCTCACAGATGTTTGCTCTGAAGTAATATACATGTAATCAACCATTTTACTGTGCTATGTCATGCCCAAAAGGTCAGAAGGCTTTTTTGCACCTGTGTGCACAGGAACATCACATAACCCATTTTAATATGTGAAAGCACCTCATTAATGAACAAGCCTAATAGACACAGTGTTTTGTTTAAAGCTCTATTTTCAGAACCTGAGCTGTGACCTTCAAACTAGCAAAGCAGCAGCCAGGATTCAGACCATGAGGAGGAAAACTTGAATCCAGCATATGACTAGGAGTCATTCCCAATCCAAGAAGCCAGATTTACATCTGATTATAGATGGAACAGTTTAAGCTTTTTCAAACTCAGCTTCTCCTAGAGACACACAGTTTTGTGTTACAGCTCTGCAGAAATACTGAGCAACAGTTTTTTTTGTTCACTCTCTAGAAAAAGGTTTAGCTGCATCAGTTATCAAGGTATCCAGTGTCATCAAAGTGCCCATGTGGCTGAGATGATTGTGAAAGCAAACTAATTTTTAAATGTGAACAGATGCAAAATAATGGCAAGAAGCAGAGAGTAGAAACAAGAAGAAAAAATGATAGAGAGCTGGAAAACACTGCAGTATCCTGGTTTCATTTAAACAAGGAAGAATATACTTCCATGCTGCACTATGATGTGGGTTTCCTTGCTCTCACTGCTTCAGATGAGTTGCATTAGCATTTCCCCACACAAGATCAGTGGAAGTTTCATGACAGTCACTCAGACTGAAAAGACATCACTGTCCAAGTGAGGAAGAGATGTTCAAAAGGAAGAAGTCATGATTTTATCTCAGAATCTGGAAAAGCTGCAGTGTGCTTTTGGAGGAGCTCTCTGGGTCAGTTTACTCAGGTGCAATTTAGTAACTAGCCTTCCATCATGTTTGCTGACAAACAAGATATTTTCAGATAGAAAGATACTTGCTCCCACAGAGGTAAAATGACCAAAGTAAGAAAAACAAACAGAACAAAACAACAAAAAAACCCACACATTATGACCACTTCAGTCCCTCACTTTAAGAAGAGCAAGTGAGGAAAAGCAGCCATGCAGTATTTCCTCATATCTATAGAGACTGATGGAGGGAAGAAACAAGGCATAAGCTGTATAGACTAATATATTTAAATGATCCTAGACAGCCACTGTGGCACAATACACATTTGGCATACATAGCTTCAAGTGAAGTACCATGGCTTGACTTCACGAACAAAGATTAGGGAAGGGCTTTACTGACACTTGCTACAAGCACACTGATGAGTAAAAATGCCAATGCAGGATAGACAAACCCGGTTGCAAAAAGCACAGCGAAAGGTCTCCTTGGGTGGCACAGGCGGGGCTGATTCTTTCTACATTGTCTTTTCTCCTCAAGACAAGTTCTGCATGAGTTCTCAAAGGAGACAACGGCATTACGTATCGGGTGTCTCCAAACCTCCCGACTGGAGGCCAAGGTGGACCACTGATGGCAGTCAATAAGGCCAAGGCTGAGGTACTGTTTCAGCGAGCCCTTATATCTCTTCTCTGGGGCACTTCTCTCGCAGCAACAGGTGGCAAGTTCACTGTAAAACACATTCTTAGGGAGGCAGTGATCCTTCATCCTAGAGACATGCCCTGCCCAGCGCAGCTGCAATTTCACCAATAAGGCCTCAATAGTGGTGACCCCTGCCTGTTCAAGGACAGTAACGTTTGACACATAGTCAGTCCAATGAATGTTTAGAATTGTAGGGAGGCAGCGCTGATGGAAGAGTTCAAGGAGTCGCAGGTGGTAGTGGTGGTGGTAGATAACCCATGACTCAGACCCATGTAGAAGAGTAGACAGTACAGTGGCTCTATAGACACTAATCCTTGTACTTTTCTTCAGGTGTTCATTGCACCAGACTCTTTTATGGAGTTTTCTGAAGGCTCCATATGCCTTTGCTATTCTGTTGTCTATCTCTTTGTTGACCATGGCATCCAAGGAAATAATGCTTCCCAGATCGCTGAACTGCTGAACTGAGTTAAGCTCTGACTCGCCAGTGGTAATGTAGGGACAATGACAATCTTCCTGTGGTGCAGGTTGGTAGAGAACTACTTTCTTTTTGTTGGCTTCCAGCCCAAAAACCTCAGCTGCCTCCGCAAAGCAAGACGTTAAACACTGCAGAGCTGCTTCTGTGTGGGTGACAAGGGTGGCATTATCAGCAAAAAGCAGTTCACGGACAAGATGATTTAGGGTCTTAGTGTGGGCCTTCAGTAGCCTTAGATTGAATAGGCTTCCATCAGTGCAATATCGAATATAAATGCCGTTCTGTTCGTTGAGGTCTACTGTAGCCCTTTGGAGCACCATGCTGAAGAAGACTGTGAATAAATTTGGTGCAAGAATGCAACCTTGTTTCACACCATTGGTTATTGGGAAGGCTCAGAGAGTGCATCACCATATCTGACTTGCCCTTGCTAATCCTCATGTAACAGAATAATCATTTTGAGGAACCTGGGAGGACAACCTAATCGTTCCAAGACCAGCCACAGGCCTTTTCTGCTCACAGTGTCAAAAGCTTTGGGGAAGTCAAAAAAGTTACATAGAGCCCCTTATTCTGTTCTCGACACTTTTCTTGCAGTTGTCTGAGAACAAATATACTGAACCAGAAACAAGCTAATCAGGAGACTGAAAATCAGCATGCAAATCCTGAAGAGACCAGGCTGAACACTGGTAATAAACAGTACTGATTACATTTTCACAGGGATTTTCTTGGCAATAATCCAAAACACAGCTTTGCCTTAGCAGCATCCAAGATTTCCACTTGCAATTTGCCTTATTCTAGCATCTGAGCCTTGGGTGACATGATTTAGCACGAGGTGTTCCTGCCCATGGCAGGCAGGTTGGAACTTGATGATCTTAAGGTCCTTTCCGACCCTAACTATTTTATGATTCTATGATCTAAAAAGCTATAGCAAAGGCAATAGTACTACCCAGGTAAGCATGGGTTTGAGTATTGTTTGGGTTCATTTAACCATTGCCGCATGTCAGTACTTCCACCACTAAGCTAGTCAAAAAAAGCTGTTACTAGCACTATCCACAGCACTGAGGGGGAAGAGGCTTCTCTGCCTTTGAGCAACACCTGCACTGCAGTATATTCCTTCTCAAGGAACAAGTCACATAATTCAAGCCCACTGGTAAAGTGAGGCTAACTCGGAAGACAAATTTTAAGACTCAGTTTTTTATACACTAAGAGGCTCCTCAAAAGGCTACAGCAAGATTGCTTCCATTGAAGCAATGTTAAGGCAACAGTTTCACGTAAGGACAGGGCATTGAACCAATACAGGAAGAGCTTCCCCCATAAACGCAACAGAGAAGCTTCACCTCTTGCTACTATTTTGTCTTTGAGAGGGTAATAGCTGCTTTCAGATACACAGCATTAGGTGGTTTTAAAAAGCTTGTTTTTTCAGACTTAAATTCAGCTTGAAGCTGGAGCATAGACTAAATAAGAATCAGGACTAAAGCATGTGCTTCAATGCGGTAAGATATCTACCATTAATAACACTACAGACCACTGCAACTGTTATTTTCCAAGACACGCAGAGAGGTTGTTAGTAGGGTTTGTGCTCCTTAATTTGAGGGTATCATCTAGAAGCAAGAAAATCCACTATTTGGTTTTTTGCTCATTTTCCTCCAGTGAAGAGTACCTGCTTCCATATGCTGGTACTGCTCTCTTCAACCTAAGATACATAAACCCACAAACCTGAGTCCAACAGAAGCCCATCTTTAGAGGCTACAGACACGACCGATTTCATTTACACAGTAACTCCTCCAATGCTGCTCATTGCTTTGTAGAAGCTCTGACAGTGCTGTTCTCTGAAGGAATTTATGCTTTGAAGACCACTCTCAATACAGCTCTTGGCTGAGCTCTCTCCTTGTTGTTGTATGCCTTGGTTTTTTTATTACTGCCTTTATTTTTGGAACAATTTCAGTTAGTTTCACTAACCTATGTCACCTACACACTTACTCAGACAGAATACTTCATGATTTCTGAAGTATCTGGTTGATAATCAATAGTTCTGCCATTATAGTATCACCTACAGCTGAAAGCAACACTTCTTTCCACCTCCTCTCCTCCCAATTTTGAAAATAAAACATGCCCCATAAATTCATCTGTCAATAATCCATGTAATTTGGGCTGGCACTGGGAATGCTAGCTCATTAAAAGAGTCACTGGATTTGTTTCCCATCTTCATTTGGTCATCATGGTTTCTAGCAGCTACCTCACTGTCAGTGAACACTACCTGGAAAAGAAACAGATTCCCCATGGTATTATGATGATTTACTAAGCATAAATTGTTAATAAGGGCAAATTCACTCAGCTTCTCCTTCAGCATCACAGCTGTCACCACCTCCAAGGCAGCATTTTCTGCCACCATTTCGTAATAGGAGTAGTTTCCCCCAGCCACGAAAGTATGGAATCTCAGCTGTACTGCATCCTGGGTGCACACAGGCAAATCAGCCACAGCTAAAAAGCTCAGCATTTAACACCTTGCCCAAGGTCAGCAGAGTACAAGCCTCAGTGAAGTTCTGATAATTACACACGATCATATGTTGTTTTTAATTGCTGTGCTGCCTTCTGCATACTGAAGGAACATGCATAACAGCACCGAGTTAAGTCTCACATAAAAGCTTCTGTCTTGTCTCCCGACCTACTTTACAGAAACCAGTCTCTCCACTCAGATAAGGAAGAGACTGGCTAATGTGACAGTCAGACGATCTGGTCGAGATATCACGAGAGTAGTCCACAGTGCCAGAAGACACCAGGACAGTAGTTTACACACCAGCCTAGGAACTGATGTCTCCCAAATCGCAGTGTGTCAAGTAGGAAACCCTCCATCTTTATCCTCTGTCCCTCTCATTATTAATTACAGGGAGGTACTGCCCAAGGCTTATCACGAACCCCTGAGGCACTTGACAGGAGAATGATGCGTCCACATAGCTGTAAAAAAAGAGATTCTTAATCTGGTTATTCCTTTCTCCCCATGAAGGAGCTCAGAGAGCATCCAGCATCTCAGGTAGGTTTGAGGCATTCCAGCACAGGCAGCCCAGTGGATTCTTTCTGACCATCAACCGTAACTTTTTCCACCATGGCTGACAAGTTACTGCCAAGACTCACCCTTTTGAAAGTCTGCTGAAGAACCAAGCTCCTCCACATATATTCTGAATATCTGGTTTTAACACTCTGTCTCATTACGTATGAAGCCATCCTGCTGAAGAGATTATGAAAGCTTGAACACCAGCTGAACACCAAGCCCAACCTCCAAGTATACCACTCTCTCCATTATGTTGAAATAAAAACCACAGGTAATAATACTGTGATACAGTAGAAGCTGTGTTCAGTTTTACCAGATTGAAAGATTAAAAGAAACCTAATGGCACTAAGACAGTTATGTCGATACATGTGTTTGTCCCAAATCAGATGTTAACTATCATTCACCTTATTCAGACGAGCTGGGAACTGCCAATTCCCAAGAAACTCACTGTACTGGGAAGTTGCAGATCAAAGAGACCAGTTTTAGACATAAGAAACCAGTTTTACGACAGTACTAGAGCATGTATGTTGTAAGATAGCATTACAGAAATAGGATTTTATTGGTAAGCGTGCTTTAAAGGAAGGTGACTGAAATCAAGCACATTAATGTGATGAATGTGCTTCTACAACAAACCCTCACAAGCAGGAAGTAGAAAAGCACTCTCTTCAATGAGATAGCATAGTATTAACCTATGCTAGTGATATGAGTTTGAAAGATGAAATAGCTAGAGAAAGCAGTTCTAGTTACCAGAATTACAGAAAAGGAAATGGACTCAGCCAGCAGCTTGCTTGTGGGTAGAGCACTGATGGCGAGCTGAAAGCCATGCTAGGTTTGAATCTGTTCTCTTACTTAGGAGGCTACAAAAGAGCTGTTCATGTGTACACACATACCATGCAACAGAAGAGGCAGCAGTTCCTTTAAACAAGACAAAACTAAGCTCAGCCTTCCAGAGGCAACAGCCCACTAATGAAACTTGCAGCAGACTGTACCTAAAAGCAGTACCATGGTTCAGTAATTTAACGTATCTACCATGCAACACAACCTTGCCAATCAGTGCCGTCACTGGGAGAAAGACAATCACAGATTTCAAAAAAGCCAGGATAACAGCTTCATAAATGAGTGAATTCTGAAACAGTTAGGAGACAAGTCAACTAAACTAGCCATGCTACTGTCCTAGGTGGAAAGCAATATTCCTTTGTCCTTCAAGCCCTTCTGCAGAGAAGGATAGGGGATTACTGGAAAAAGTCTCATGCTCACAGGTTCTTATGGGCAGCCTGAATTACAGTTTTTGGTGGTGGTAACATCAATCTGAAGGTTTCTGAAGGGCACTGATGACAACTGCCTGGCACAGGTGACTGATAAGCTAATGAGGGAAAATGCTCTGCTGAACATTAGTCTTACAAAGAAGGAAGAACTGGTCAGAAATGTGAAGTCAGGGTCCCAAGAGGAAGCAGCAAAGCAAAGAGCAGGATTGCAACCCCAGACTTCCAGGGAACAAGCTTTGGCCTGTTCAGGGATCTGCTAGGAGAAGCATCCAGGAAAACTAGTTGATTAAGGAACACCTCTCCCACATCAAAACTGGTGCATCCCAATAAACAGAATATCAAGAGAAGGCAGCTAGAAACCTGCATGCATGAACACAGAGCTCCTGACTAAACTCACAAAACAAAGCATAAGAAAAGGAAGCAGCAGGCACAGTTGACCCAGGATGAATACAGAGACACTGTCTGAGCATGCAGAGATGGATTTAGTGGTACGGAGCCGAGTCCTGTTGTCATCCTTTGCCGCAACAAGAATGGTTTCTACAGAAACATCATCAGCAAAATAAAGAACAAGGAAAATGCATGTGTGATGGGGCAGACGATAGGATGACAAAGGACACATGTAAAACTGAGGTACTTGGTGCTTTCTTTGCCTCAGTGTTTATTGAGATGACTAGCATTTAGGGATCACAGGTCCCTGAGCCCAGTGAGAAAGTCTGGAATAAGGCAAACTCACCATCAGTGAGGGAAGACCAATTAGGAAGCATTTCAACAAACTGGGCTGACATAAATCCATGATGAAACAGAGTTGCAAGTGCTGAGGGAGCTGGATGATGCTACTGTAATACCACTTCCAATTATCTTGTCCTTACTATGGCAACAAGGGGAGATTCCCAAGGATTAGAAGAAACTAAGTGTCATTCCTGTCTTCAAGAAGGGAGGCACAGGGAACTACAGGCAGATCAGCCTTACCTCAATCCCTAGGAAGGTCATCAAGCAAATATTGGAAACTATTTCCAAAGGCACAAAAGACATGGTGATGAGAAGTCACCACGGACTTCAGGGAAGTCATGCTTAACCAACACCTGCTATGAAGAGATGACTCGCTGCTGGGCTCAAAGGGTTGTGGTCCCACAAAAGCCAACTGGAAGGCAGTCATTAGTGGAGTATAGCAGCAGACAGCAAGAGGGCCACAACTTTTTAACACCTTCATTAATGACCTAAATGATGGGACAGGATACATCCTCAAAAACTGTGCTGAGGATACAGAACATGGCAAAATACTTGATACATCAGGTGGTTGAGCTGTAATTCAGAGGGACCTCAACAGGCTGGTGAAATAGGCTGACAGTACCTCATGAAACTCAACCTGAGAAAATGCAAAGTCCTGCACTTGGCAGGAATAACTCCATGTAGCAGCAGCATGTGCTGGGGGCTTTCCTTCTGAAATGCAGAAGGAAAAGAAACTCAAAAAAAAATAAAAACCCACAAAAAAATCCACACCACACACCAGATACTGACTGAAAGCTGACCACGAGCCAACAATATGCCTCATAGCAAAGGAGGCCAACAGCCTAGAAAGAAGAATGCTCAGGGAATGTTTATATGGATAAATACCTGATGGAAGGGTCTACAGAAAGTGATGACAGATTCTTTCTTTCCAGTGGATTCAACAACAGAACAAATTGAAATATTGAAAGTCTCACTTAAATGTGAGAAATAAATTTTATTTTGCAGGTGACTGGATGCAGGAAAAACAGGTTACCCAGAGAGATACTCAGAAGCACCCTGGGCAGCCTGCTCTAGCTAGCCCTGCTCTGAGCCAAAGGCTTGAACTAGAAGATACCCAGCATTGCCTTCCAGCTTCAGCTTCGCTGCGATAGTCAGTTCTGTGTTCCTGTAGATTGGAACTAAGATCAACCCATCCACACTGACATTGCTTCACAAGTTCATCAACTTCAATTCCTGACTTTCTGTAGCCCTGACTCTCTCCCAAGACAGAATTTACCTTCAGCTTGTTTTAAAAGCAATACATAGTGTTGGTCCAGCGGTTCTCATGTAGTCACAGAAGACGTTTGTAGAAGCTCAGGCAGATCTATTTTAAGCTTTCATATTATACTGCAAACTGGTTTCATCTGTGGGTGGATGAAGTTAAGAGCAATAATTATAAACTAGGATCCAAGGAGGCTGGAAGTAGCTCTCCAGACTCTTGGTACATTTTTTGTTGGAGAGCTGCCAGGCTCCCTTCCAGAATATAAGTGCTAGGTATCAGCACTCCAGCAAATACAACAAGTATAAATACTTGATCAAGTGCTAATTCAGGCCTAGGGGCTCAACAGGGTTGTAGTTTGGAAGATGAGCAAGCACGCAAGCAATGGTTTTCAGCTGGTAATCAGAAGTTTGCAGTAGGTGTTTTAACATCCATCTCCATGAATTAGCAAATTCAAGCTATGTATTTATTGCAAGCCTGGTATTTAATAATCTCTGCTCAATATACTGTGTGCAAAACAGCCTTGGAGCTCACTTCAGCTGTCTAGTGTTAACAAAGCCAAATACAAGGCATGCGCATCTTCAAAGAAGAAAAGCCGAACAGGTTATTGGTAGCTGGCCACAAGGACACTATCAGGTTATCAGAAATGTCTGAAAAAAACAAGGCAGCCTGAGCCCTAGGACAGGTGGGATATAAAGGCTTTTGGAGTGCCAGGCAAGAAACCAGTAGTCAGAGTCAGAACCCTATCAGTTTGCCTTGCTGTCTCAAGGCAAAGGGGGTCTACAACAACCACAGCTGACAGAGGACAGCCTGAGTAAGCCATACAGAATACTTTCTTCCTAATTCTGCACAGCCTGGCACTTCCAACACTGTTAGCAGTGTGCTATTAAATCTGCACAGCTTCAGTGAGGCTGCATCCTGAGTCTTAGCATAAATTACACAACCATTTAGGTACAATCACACAGCAAATACCATCTACTTCTCACCTCTGTTCTGAACCCAGAAAAGCATTAAGAACGCCAGTTTGCTCCACTGTCAAAGTGTTTGTCCTAGTGCACAGAGCAGATTCACTATCAGAAGTGACAACTGAACTGGAGTCAAGCAGTCACATGCAAGCAGAAGTTTATGGTTTGGTTTTCTTTCCTTTTTAAAAAAAAAAAAAGGAAAAAAAAAAAAAGGAAAAAAGGTCCCACTGACACTTCCCCATTTGTCTTACCCTCCTCTGCAGAGGACCTGTGCTGAAAACCAGATCTCAATTAGCTTGTATGTTTTCCCAAAGCTCCATAAGAGAGCAAGAGCTCTTTTTAAACAGGTAACTCTGCAGTGGACCCGGTCATGTATCCTGAGGGATTGTTTCTTCCTGCATGTTTCCCTCTCAACAAATGTATATATTTAACAGGAAAAAAAAAAAAAGGAAAAAAAAAAAAAGGAAAAAAAAAAAAAGGAAAAAAAAAAAAAGGAAAAAAAAAAAAAGGAAAAAAAAAAAAAGGAAAAAAAAAAAAAGGAAAAAAAAAAAAAGGGGGGGGGGGAAGATTGCTTAGGTTCAGCTTTAGCGGTCTCCTTATTTGGAGGCTAGCAGGGCAAAGCGTCCAAATAAGCTCATAAAAGCTGATGGTGGTCAGGTATCAGGACAAACAATGTTTAATGCAATTAGACTTGAGGGGAACACAAAGATTATTATAGAAAGATCTGGCCAGTACAGAAATGCTTCAGAGACATTAATCTACAACTCAAGTGTTTCATGTTTGCTGCAGAATCACTGTGAAAGCCAAGTACTTAGCCAGAAATGTCCATTTCATTTAATACATTAGATGCTGCTCGGAAGTCAAGGTTTCCTGGCTCTTAAAAGTGTTCTCTCCAAGTCAGGATGAGGACATTATTTCAGAGAATGAAAGCTCTGCATCCCTTTTCATAAGATCCAGAAAACTTGAAACTAGCCTACTTAGAACCAGGGAAGCCATAGAAAACAGCACAGGTTCTCCTTCTCTTTCCCATGACCTACTTCTCTAGTAGCATTAGCCACTGCTTTTAAACAGCAACGAAAACTTCACAAGACTTCAAAGGTAGTTAGGGTCTAAAATACTAGATGACTCCCACATTTGTATCAAAACCCAACAGGAGACATGTAGGTACTGTTCTCAACTCAGGATAAATTAAGTGTTCTTACTAAGTAGCTCCAAAAACACAAAGAAAACAGGCCTTAAAGAAAGCAAATCAGTGATGCCAAAGGTTCAACTACTGTAGGCTGCACATCTATGGCAGTGGAAACCGAAGCACTGCTTTATGGGTAGTTCCTTTACTTATACACTTTCTCCCCTTGGAGCATTTCTACATTTATCTTGCAGCAGCGTTTCAGAAATATTTGCTTAGAGTAGGTAAGAAACACCCAGAAAAAGAAAGTTATCCACTTCATGGTGATGGGTCAGACATTGCCACTATTCCTCTGCCAGAGAATGGTCTTAGTACAAGCCAGGTTATGGACAGTTGTCCTTATAGAAGTGCTCAGAGGCACTCTGAAGCTTTGGAGACATTCTCCCAAACTTCTACAGTGCTAATCTCCACCAGACTCTTGGAAAGGCCAACGGAGCAGATGAGCAAAGTGTCTATTCAAGAATCAATAAAGAACAGCTGTAGAGCTTTAAGCCCAAGTCAGACTTGAACACTGACCTCCTGTTACTCAGCTATTGGAGCTATCTGCACATTGTCAGTCGATTAGTGAGGCAGCCTTTCAAAAGATTAATGACCCTCCACCAGAGTTTAAGACCAGGAGACTTACTAACCACTTAAAAGACAGTTTTACCTATCTACCTCCACTTACCATACTCACTCTCTAGACTATGCAATACACAGTGCAATCGATTAAAGTTTACTATTGCCTTAAAGTTAGGAAAAGTTAGGAACACCAGTTCTTCCTAAACCGGGAAAGAAGCCAGATCACTTTTTTTTCTTGCCAGTGCATCAGGTATTAAACAGAAGGGACATCCCTCACACAGCAGAGCTGTTGGACTCTTTCCACCACAAGGATCAGACATTTGGCTTTTTCTGCTAATTCAGCTAGAAGGAAAAATAAAAAATAATAAAAATAAAAGAATGCTTCTCTCTTCTACTGGAAATCCTTTTATTCTGCAAGGCTCGTTACCCTAGTGCCATTTCCAGGACAACCACAAAACTGCTCTCAAGTCTAAAAATTTCTTATGTCAGCCCTTTTTTGCTCACCCCTTTGGAGTATTTCTCTGATGCAAAGTGCTGGAACAGGACAGTCCTAGAATGAGTTACACACCTGTGCTGCTTGTAGAAAAACTGGTCAAAAAGTTTTCCACCGATGAGAAGTTAGCTGACTGCTGCCTGAGGCTAGAGAGTTATTTGTGCTTCAAGATTACTAGGGTGTTGATACACTTCTCAGGCACCTCAAAGCAGTAAAGCACAGAAGAGCTTGCTTGAGCTCCAGAAGCAAAAAGCTCATGAGTACAGCTAAGGAAAGAAGTTATAGGGTATGAGCTATTTTTCAGAACAGCACTTTTTACTAGCTACACAGCAGTGTGGATGGACAGTGCTAACAGAGTACAGTATCACTGCCACACAAGGTCCCACAAAAAGCAACTCTTATTGCTGCAGGTTGGTCAGACAGCAACCTCATTACATGAGTAAATCCAATCTATCACAGACAAAAGACTCCACAATTCCTACTGCCGCCTTAATCACATAACTCCCTGTCTCATAGGGCCATCAACGTTTCAACAAGTTTCTTAGATGAAGGCATACATTCACAAAGGGAAGCCTGGCTTCTTACTTGTACAACAGTGGGCAAATATTTGAGGAGGGGGTCCTCGACCTGGGCAGGAACAAGTGCTGAATCTGTGCAGCACAGCTGACACATGGAAGAGGCCTGACGACCCTGACTCATTTCCCTAGAACATGGGAGATACATGCCAGATACTGGTGGGCAGCCCCAGCGTTTTTGGAGGCTAGCAGATCTGTCCTTCCCAGGAGCTCCACACTGCCTAGGACACCACCATAGTTAGCAGCTCTGTAGCACCTTGCTCACACACGAGCCATCCCAGACCGGCCTACTATAAAGCCTGAAGCTGATCTCGTCCCTTGCAGCCCTTGCTCCCGGGAAATGCGACCTTAAGACACTTCAGGAACTCTGCCCACTGAGATATCAAATCCTTGCAAGTGTAGTTAACATATCAGCAGTGCCCTGCTGCTACTGCTGCTTTCACATTCCTGAATTATCACATCCAAGGCCCACACACAGGCAAAGCACTTTACGAAGCCTGCTAGGGTCCCGCAGGCACATGCCAGGGCTAGGGTAGGGAAAGCCGTCACAGATGTTCCTACAACAGCATCCTTTCCATCTCACACTGCTGTGAAGAGGCGAGCAGAAGCTCAGCTATGGAGAGGACAATCACAGGCAAGGTAACGGCAAGCTCGGCAGTAAGGAAACAACAGGAGCCCAAAGGCTCCCGTTAGGGCTACAGGAAGGAGACTGTGAGGGAGCTGCAGCAATTCCTGAAGCGT
Source organism: Agapornis roseicollis (assembly GCA_002631895.1). Taxonomy (NCBI): domain Eukaryota; kingdom Metazoa; phylum Chordata; class Aves; order Psittaciformes; family Psittacidae; genus Agapornis; species Agapornis roseicollis. Next base: position 70,014 of record NDXB01013812.1, read on the forward strand.
TCAGACCCATCTGTAGAGGGTATGAACCACGGGAAGATACGATCAGTAAAACCCTGCCTCAGGCAGCCACTCTGGTGACAGTGGGAGCACCAGTATTCCAGCTGGCCCCTCGGGGACTCAGACACGGTGCCTGCAGTCCCCACGCCGGGTGTCTTCGCCCCCCCATTAGCCCCAGGCTCCTGTAAGGATTGTCAACAGCTCCCAGGGCTTCACTTCTCTGCGAGAGCTAGAGATACATCCAAGGAAGGGGATGTGGCAGGGACACAAAAACACACACACGACCCTCCTCCCTACGCTCCCTGCAAGGGCAGACATCCCTCCCAAAGCCGCGCACCCCCGCCCCTGGGCCGTACCTTGTCGGCGATGCTGCGGGGCAGGAGCAGGTCGGGGCTAGGGGTAAGCGCCGGCCCCATCTCCTCGCTGCTAGACGTGGCCAGGGGATGCGGCATCTCCCGCAGAGATTTGGGCCCGGAGGACGGGAGAGGCTTGGGGGCGCCCGCCGCGCCGCCCGACATCGCGCTGGTACCGGACAGCGACCGCGGGAAAAACGGAGCAGAGGCCGAGGCGCTTCGGCGAGGAGCTCCGGGGCCGCGGCCGGACCCTGCCCGCCACCACCGCACTACAAGGCGGAGGTGGAGGAGGCGGAGCGAAAACAGCGCCTACCCACGCCGCCGCGCCCGCCCCTTTAACCAGGCACCGTCCGCACCACCTGCCCCCCCCCGCCCCTCTCCGGCCGCCGGTCCCGCCCGCTCCAGCTCCGGCCCCGGCCCCGGCCACGGCCACAGCCAGTGCCCCGAATGGAGAGCGGAAAGCGCGGGACTGCCCCCGCGCGGCGGCATCAGGCGGGGCTGCGGCGGACGCAGGCCTTCGGCAGGCCGCGGCGGGACGGGACCGGCAGCGGGAGCGGGGCGGAGCCGGCAGCGGGGCGGCTCGTGCCAGCCGCCGCTCGGGCCCGGGCGGGCAGCTCCCTGCCGCCGGGCGGGGGAGCCCCCGCAGCCCGCCGTGACCGCAGCCCTGCCGTCGGGTGGCTCCGGCTGTGATTGTCGCTGCGGCGCTCACGCCGGTGTGGAACAGCGGTCAAAAGGCAGAAAAGCAAACCAGGTCCTCGGCTGCTCCAGGCTCGGGTCTCCGGCTTCAAACTATTCCCGTGTTTGGAAGGGTCTCCGCGCCGGTCACGGCGTGGGAAAGAGGGTGGCTATCATGTTTGAGAAAGTGAATTTTGAACAAGATGCACCGAAAAGTTTACTCTGACCCTGTGCAGAAACAAGTTTTGTATTTTTCCGGACAGTCTTATATTCAGGTTCTTGTGATCTGTTAAAATATTATATTGAGTCCTGCAGAAATGATCCGTGCAAATTTGCCTGATGACATGTACCAGCTACACAGATAAAGGGATTTATCCACAGTAACAGTGAAAAAAAAAGTGCTGACGACTTCTGAATGATTAATAAACAGAAAAATAACAGTCTGGTTTAAGATACCCCCTGAGCTGACACAGCAGCTACATTTGTCTGGTGAGTTCTTCCTTGCAAACAATTGAGCACTGATCAGATGTAGCAGTCACATGCCACTGGGGAGGAGATGGTCACTGTGAGGCTGTCACAATCCCTTCTGGCTCTATATAGGAACATGAAGATATGCATATGGGTACATGATCAAAAAGAGCTCGATGCTGTACATGGTTTTGCTCATGTTCCACTTGTCCTGGTCAGGTATGGCCCACTGGAATTGGAAGGGCAGCACCATTACCTACCTACCTTACCAGCCAGCTAGAAAGTTACATGTGTCAGCCCAGATGCTACATGGCAAGACAGGCACAGGCCTTTCATTTGAAAACAAAATGCCATTTACCATAGGAAAATACTATGAGAAAATAACTACTGACTATAAATAACAAGATACTATCTTTGAACTCCAGTGACAATCAAAAACCTTAGCCAAGTCTTAGGCCCCAGTCAGATATGCCTTGTTCAGGGCACTTAAGAAACAACTACCTATTTATTTATCATGAAAAGTTAACAGTGAAAATGAGGCAGCATAATACATACACCCCAGCATTCTTTTAGACTATGCTAATCTGAAATGGAAACTGTTGTGACAAAGCAGCTTTGCATACCTGCTGCACTGCTCAGGAACCAGCTCCCTTCAGCTTTGCGCAAGCATGTATCCCAAAGGCTTACGACTTAACCAAGAGCTCTTCCTATCTTTTCCCTAAAACATCTTCACCCAGCTGCATTTCTAACTCAGACCTTTGTCCAAAGGAAGCTTGTCAGGGATATTTACACCCATGCCATCAACACTTGGAAACCTGGGGACATTCTAGCTCTGTCCAGGTACAAATAACCTGTGCATTAAACCTCTTGGGCTGGTGGGTGGCAAGCTGAGCGTAAGTCTGCTGCATCCTTGCAGCAAAGGCAACCGACAGTACCCAAGCTCCAGCAGCACTGGCAGCAAATTGAGGGTGGGGTTAATCACTCTCCTTGGAAGTCATTAGACCTTATCAGAAATACTGCATCCAGTTGTGCACTCCTTAATATAACAAAGACACTGACAAACTGGAGAAGGTTCAGAGGAGGGAACTTGAAATAGTTGGCTGAAGCACTTACCCTGCAAGCAGAACCTGCAGGGCTGGGGCTTTTCCAGCCTAGAGCAGAAACGGCTTCAAGGGCACTCAACTGCAACCCCCATCACCCCACAGGGAGGTGATGGAAGAGACTGAGCTGGGGCTCTTCACAGCAGTAGGATGAGAGACAAAGGGCATAAACTGAAACAGGAAATTCCTGATGGATGTTAGGAAGAACTCTCCCCCTGAGGACAGCTAAGCAGTGGAGCAGGTTGTGGAGAGAGGTTGTGCAATCTCTATGCTCAGGAGATTTTCAGGACAAGCTTATCTGATCTCATCTCTGACTCTCCTTTAAGCAAAAGATTGGTCCAGACATCTCCCTAGGTCCCTTCCAGCCTGATTGATTCTGATAACGTTTGTTGCTATGGAAGTCGAATGTCTAGTTTCTGAAGTGATGTGAGGCGACCTGTCAATCTACCTGTATATAAGGATGAAGTTCCAAGCTGTAGTGATTCACTGACTGGTCTGGCTCCCTGTGAATATGTTATCTCTGTCCATGCAATATATGTGTCCTTGTTTACTAATCATATTTATCTGTGTTACCTAGATGTTTTCTGCTTGGTGCTAAATCATGTGTTCCTTACTCTTTTCGTACGATACAATCTACTTAGGAACACTTTCAAATAACTAGCTAGATCGTTACAAACAAAAGGCAGAAGTATCTGTGCACCTGTAAAGTCAAATAAACTGAAGCCTGGTTGGAAAAAGCTCAGAAGACATTAGTAGGACTTGTATGCAGGAAAATACACAAACCTGGTGATTATTACAGCGATACTCCTAAATTCTATGATAATTTAAGAATTCTCACACCATAGCATGATAAAAAGTCAAGATAGGTAACTGTTGAGTAGGTCTCTTTCCCATATTGATCCCTAAGTCACTAAATATAAATGTTCACTACAACTTATTTCTGATAATAACATGCATTTTCTGAAACCAAATGGTCAGGATTTGGGTATCTGTGAATTTCTTACAGACTAACAATAGATGCCTATCTAACTCTCACTGCAGTGAGTACTAAGTCTGTAAATACCTGTATAGGCAGCAATCCAGGTTTAACAGTGATACATACTTTCAGCAGCAGATGCAAACTATGGTACTAAGAACAAGAACAAAGTCAGGTTGGACGAAGCTTTGAGTAACCTGGTCTAGTGGAAGATGTCCCTGCCCACAGCAGTAGGCTTGGAACTAGATAAGCTTTAAGGTCCCTTCCAACCCAAACCATTCTAGATTTGATTCTATGAGAAGAGTTTAAAAATCATAAATAATACCTCAACATATATAAAACTTACTTTAAATTTGTAACCTGAAATATCTGTACAACTGTATGGCCTTTTCTTTGCTGTCTTCTCTGCAAGTTCGTATCACAGACTGAGATGAGTTTCTAGCTTCCCCTTCAGCCATGAGAGAACACCACTTTTATTTGGTTTTAACATAGAAGATGACAATTTTATGTACTTGATTTCAGTAGCTGGAACTTCAAAATGACAGAAGATAAGACTAAGGGGGTTTTAAGACTTGCATTTGAAAAGTTAGGAGAAAATTCTTGCACCTTGATTAGAACTAGTCACACACTATTAACAGAGGCTACAAACAACTCCAAATCTTTTGTGCATGAAGCAAAACAAAAGAAAGGTACACTGTGTAGCTGATTTCTTGTAGCATGTTTTTTCCACACACAAACAGAAAACTTCTGAATGCATCAGCATGTGAGTCATCTGGCTCCAGCAGCAGGCACAAGAATGTACAGCTAAACACTGAGGAAGCAGCATCTCATTTTCTAACTGTAGCAGCACTGAAAAATATGACCATCTTAACTCTGCTAACATCACTATTCATGGATCTATTTAAGCTAATGGACAAGCTTTTGCTCCATCAGAGGCCTTCAAAGCTGTCACGTCTGATGGGGAAGCAAAAAAGGTGATTGTGTGAAGATAGGGCACTTGTGATAGAAAGTAGAGTTTGTGCTAAATGTCTATAAATTGAAAAATCAGGCCAATCTTGAAGAACTATGGATACAGTATCTTGAAGCAATTAGACATAAACAAGTAAACCACCTAAAATGTTTAAAGACCATAAAACATTCTAATTTGATTGGTTTGGTTTTTGTTGGTTTTTTTTTTTTTTTTTTTTTTTTTTTTTTTTTTTTGGTTTTTTTTTTTTTTTTTTTGCTATCACCATCTATATTTACCAGTGTCTTATCA
>NDXB01013818.1:0-20407 GCA_002631895.1 Agapornis roseicollis
AATGCAGAGCTTGCCTTTTGGACAGCATGTGTTTTGGCACAGAGGCTGCTGGTCTGGCACAAAACAAGGGCCAGAATGCTGTTGTCTTCCCTTGAAGGCAATTTAAGCTAAGATGCTTAGTTCCTTCAATGCTGGAGTATATTCCTTCATAAATGCTGAAAGCCATGCTCACGCTTTGAGCTGGAGTTACACAGCTCTTTATATTCAGAATACTGTACTGACATTAGGTGATTCATCTTCACAACACCTCTGTGTAAAAATTACCCTCAATTTAGAGACAAGAAGATAAAATGACTTTCTGAAGATTCAAGTTGGGAACTATTTCTAATTGCCAAACAGCTCACTTCTCTCTCTTTCAGACCACATGGCACTAGTTTACAGCCAGATTAAACAGTGAAGATGAACCAAAGGGAGAGGTCCGTAATGAGTACAAAGTGATGTTAGCAAATTCCTGCAGTTTGGGTCTTCTGGCATACAACANCAGATTAAACAGTGAAGATGAACCAAAGGGAGAGGTCCGTAATGAGTACAAAGTGATGTTAGCAAATTCCTGCAGTTTGGGTCTTCTGGCATACAACAGTATCAGAATCGGGAGCTTTATTACATAAAGGAGTGTATACATTGCGGGGTTGCTTCTCTGTTACTAGTATGTGTCAAAGACTCTTTAGGTTTTCAGGTACTCAGTTTCTATGGATTTTACTGAAGATTCTTGACTCAATCTGGATGAAGGCTGCATGGAATATCCCCTTCGCCTGTAAGAGATGCTAGCAAGGACACTTGCTGGTTATGCAGAACTAATCAGTAAGAGTCCTTGCTGCTTCTAAGTTGAACTAAGAGGTTACTATGGACTTGCATCAGCTACTTGCTATGTGTAACAGGACTATTCATTTCTTTTTGGCTTGTGGATATTTCTGAGTGAAGCTATGGACTACCAAAATCTATTGCACATAAATTGCTGCAATGCAAATTAATCTGAATTTATTTCTTTCTCTGGATTTTAGTCCATGGAATCTATTGACTTTAAAATGTATAGATAAGAATCCTTCCCCCAGGTTGCCTATTCCCTACCATGTGTCTCTGGCTTGATGAGTGACATTTATGTTTTTGGTGTTGTAGTGCGGCAGTTTCTTTGATTAATCAATTCTTTGATTAATCCCCCAGAAATTAAGACCTGACCCAAAGCCTGCTGTAAATAATGAAGAGGGCATTTTGAGTCACAGTGGTTTTGGATTAGGTCATTATTTGACATGTATTCTACAATGCAAGTTGCTGTATTCTGCAGCAAGCCAACTCCTGGAAAATACCTGTAAGAGCAGCTTTCAGATTTATTTTCTTTTAAATAATGAAGCAAACAGAATTTGTAGAGCTACAGTATCTGCTGACTTGGGCATTTGTACTGATTTTTATTGGTTTTAATTGAAAGTGAGAGGCTAAACTACTTGCCTTCTGCATACCTTAAGCTTTGATAAAAGAGTAATTCTGAGTAAGGATGCTGATGCTTTTTATTCCATTTATTTGTTTTAGTGGTGGTTGTTGTTTTTTTTCTTTTGCTTTCTTTCATTGCTGCCGGACAGTTAGCAACCTCTTCCGATCCACTGAGATGGCTTTTATGTTTTTAATGTGTAATGCACACTTACTTCTTTTCAACTTTGGGGGAAGAATCTCCTAAATTTCTTAGCAGTTTTTTAATCTGTCTGGCCAATTGCCACAAGAGGCTTCCGTAGTCATTAGCTGGCTAAAGGGTTCAATATCCTTTTTAACTGCTTTCATTACGGAGATGATTAGGGCATGTCAGTGAAAGGCATATCTCTATTAAGGACTCATGTATTTGTTACTTCTTAGGATGTCCTTCCAATTCCCTGCTCCAGCAAGAGCTTCGGAGCAAACCAGACAAGTAGTGGGGTTAAAGATCTGATTATCTCCTTGCTCTTCTGTCACAGAAGAGGATCGCTCCCTTTGCTAGCTGCATGAGCTTTCCCAGACAGGAACATTTCAGAGAGCTTTAGGGCACAGATTGATGAATGAAACCCACAGCAGCTCTCTCTAATTGTAGAGTGCAGGAGATTAGCTGCGAGGAAATGCTCATAGACTCCCAATTTAGGGATATGCTTGACATATTGAAGGGAAAGTAGAAATAAAAGAGATCTACTCCCAAGGCAGTTGGCACTGTCAGCAATTTGCGATTCATGCTACCATTAACTCATTGCTGAAATGTTTTGGGTGCAGAGGGAATGTTTTACTTCTTCCACCCTCTTTTCTTTTGATGTCCTCTAGAGAGGATGTCCTCCCCCTATGTTTAAATCATCACAGACCATTGCTATGGGAACCATATCAGAAATTAACTGTTGTACCAAAACTGTGGCCACTTGGAGTTTTGGGCTGTCACTTTAGAATCATAGAATCATAGAATAGTTAGGGTTGGAAAGGACTTTAAAATCATCCTGTTCCAACCCCCTGCCATAAGCAGGGACACCTCACACTAAGCCACCCAAGGCTTCATCCAACCTGGCCTTGAACACTGCCAGGGATGGAGCACTCACAACCTCCCTGGACAACCCATTCCAGCATCTCACCACCCTAACAGGAAAGAATTGAACATCCATCTGAAACTTTACAGGACCAGACACAGTAAGAAAAGGTGTCGAATACTCCTGTTTAAAAGGTATAGGCCTCTATCACTTGACCTAATGAACAGTTGCTATTAATAGTTTACATTGTTTGTTGAAACATGTCTGACTTACTGAAAACAGTGTTATTGGCAGTAATGACTTCTAAATACCTGCAGTCTGGTGCTTAGGTTAACTTTGCTATGGCAACTAGGGAACCTGCAATAAAATAAAGCAGCAGGAAGGATGTGGAGCCCTGACCATAAAGCTCTGCGTGCAGGCTGTGTCTCATAAGATACTGCATCTGAAATGTTTTAAAAGTCTTATGAAACAGAGGTGACTGAGGCCGCTATCACAACCTTGCGTCAGAGAAACACCTCATATTTGCAGAGGTGACTTGAAGTCTCAGTGCTATCTCACATTTTTTTCTGGCCTTTGGGAACTTCTTGGGCTTCCAGAGGTAGACCAGAAGTTTCAGAAGAGTTCCTTACAGGATAAAGCATATAGTATTTTCTGCTAAGGACTAGAAACAGCAAAAGGATGCCCTTTCAGCATTACTGAGAATTGTTACCTATATGCTAGTCTATCAAAAAAAAACTGGATTGCCCTAGGCTGCCAAAGAGGGAAAAGAAAAACATATTTTGGGATGTGGAAGTCTGGAGACTGATATTTGGGGAGTGAGAGTCTCTCCCAACATCTGAAGGGATCTACCCACCCTGGCACATCCTCCATAATAGTCCCTGATCTACTGGTTTTCTCCTGGTTATCAAATATGAGTTATTGTTCCAGTCTTTTTTTTTCGGTATTACTTAGGTGCGTTAGGAATGAGATAAAGCTCATTTTAGGCAACTGATAGTTAAACTACAGGCACTGTGTATGTACCATCAGAAGCACCTTTAAATCCCACTGATTTGACCTGAATTCTTTAGTTGACCTTTCAACTGATAAATTAAGAATTTAGTGATTATCTCAAACTCTCTTCTTCAGTTTCTCTCCTGCTTTCCTTTTTCATGTGGAGTTGAACATTCCAAGAAGAGGAAGGAGATGGAAGCTGTTCAGTCTGTACCAGTGCTCTATTATCTTTTGCATTCTTTTCTGGTATTTTTTTGTCTGACAAACAAATAATTGATCATCCACTCTTTTGGCAGCAAAGACTTAAGCTCATGATTTGCTCTTAAAACACATCCTGCTTTGTAGTAAAAGGCCAGCTATTCAACGGGCAATTTTCAAACCATTTAGGACTCTAGTAGCAATGTGTTTGTCTTAATGAGTGCACTCTACCAGTCAGAGAAAACAGCAGAAACTGATATCTACTGGTGTAGGCCAACAGAGGCAAATTAGCAGTGTTACAAGTCAGTTAGTGAATGTATTGCATATCTAAGAGCTTTCTTTTAATGCCTGAGAAGCAATGGGTACAATTCAGAATGGCTTCATTTTTGTTTTCTTCCTTAATATCCACCCCTAATTATATTTTCATTTAGAAGCCTTCATATCACTCCAGTGCTTGTGATAGCTTAATGTGTATGGGTTGCATTCAGCTCTGGTTTGACTTGTTGGATGGGCACCAGAGATCATTTTTCCTGGAGCTTCAGTCTTACTCCATTGCTGTTGTGTGATGTTTGAAGTCTGTGTCCCTACTGTGCAGGTAGGACAGCTGCTGGCATTTTGGTATGACATAGATTTCTTTTTATGGATTTCAGGAGGTTTTTGTTTTCTCAAGATGGGCCATGGTAAGGGCTGGTGATACTGAAAAGGTAGATGTAAGCTTGGCTGCGAGTCTCTAGAGATAAGTATCACATTAGAAGTTGCTGGCTCTTGAGCATATACGCTTTGATTTGGATGACTAGCTGAAACCTGACTGCAGGTTGGGTGATGAGCTCTCTGAAAAGAATTCAGCCTGTGGAGCTTCCCGAATCTGATCAAAACCATGGTCTGTTCCTGAGGAGCTTGGGTGAGGTGCCATGAAGAAAAGCTGTTAAACATTGGCAAGGAAGCATTATGAGTGGCCACAGAGAAGAAAGATCTTTCTAGCAATGATAACAGTAAAACTATGAAATACATTTGCTGGGGAGGGGGTGGGATCTTCCTTGCTAAGTCTTGAAAAACAGGATAGACAAGCATCTGCCAAAGATGGCCTGTGTATAATGTCCTGCCTCGCGGCAAGGTATGAACTAGCCTCCTCCTCCCTTACTTTTAATGGTTCAGTATACACACACATAGGCTGTTTGAAGTTTGTCTTGGATCTTGCTTGGTATCTAAGTAAGTTTATATTGTCCCTTTTTGCTGAAGGTTCCTGCTTCCCTTAGGGATTATCTGTGCATCCTACAATTTTGTCTCCAGCTGAATATCTGGATAAGAATCAAACCCCTTCTCTAAGCAGCAACTGTTCACTGTCAGCAGTGTCACTAGTTTTTTATGGCTGCTGTTTGAACAGCTCTACCAGTGGCTGTTGCAGGGAAAAATAAACATGCTGCCTATCTTTAAAAAAAGGACAGGAGAGAACATGGGGAGTTAATGCTCAGTCAACCTAAATTTGATACTTAGAAAGATATTTGACCAAGCTGTTAAACAATCAGCATGAAAGTTCCTCGGGGATAACAAGGGACAAGCCGGAACAAACATGAATTTTTCTTGACTATCTCACGTTGCTCTTCTTTGGATTGTTTTTTCCAGTAGATAACTGATAGTGGGGAAGCAAGAGATCATATCATTTATTACATGTGTGGCATTGTAATAGCATTGAGTTGCAGTAGAAAAATACAGCCTGGATTGAATTGCCACATGAGGATGCAAGGTCTGGATGCACACATGCTGTGGATTAGAGGTTGCACTGTGGCTGGGCTTATCGCGTGTATGAAAAACACACACACTGTGCAGGTGCTTGTAAATGGGGCAGAAAATGCAGACTCAGTTGCCCCCTGCTAAATCAGCCACTGGATAATTTCACAGAACAGGAGAAAAAACAATATTTATGATTAGTTTCCTGTCAAATTGGAGGGACATAACACATACAGACCTACAAGGGTATGTCTTGTGGTTGGTACTGTTCAATTTTCCCATTAATTGCTTGTTTGATAGAACAGAGAATGCACATGTTAATTGTGAGAGGGGTGGTTAGCACTTCAGAGGGCAGGAGCAGAATACAAAGTGATTTTGATAAATTGGAGAAATGGTCTTAAATCAATGTGATGAAATTCAATAAAGACAAGTGCAAAGTATTGCACTTCAGAAGGAAGCATCAGATGCACACACAGAGAAATTATATGAACTGACTCTATGCAAGTACTACAACATGCTGGTAAAGTGGATTATAGTCTATATATGAGTCCATGGTGTGAGATGTTCAAAGCAGGAAAATGTTGGATGTAAGCCATAGAAGGTAGCTGTTCTGTTTTGTTGGTATTGGTAAGACTTCAGCTTGAAACCTGCCCAGTTTTGGGCACACACTATTTTGAGAAACGAAGAGAAAAATCAAAATACTAAGAAGAGACCTGCAGTCAGTGTGAAGTGGGCAGTTATATTTAGTCTTGAAAAGAAATATTTGAAGGGAGGCCTAATAACAGTCTTTGAGTATGTGAAATACTGTTGTAAAGAGAACAGTGTTCATTCTTTTCTACATATATATAAAAGGTTTACTTGTCAGCATGGAAGATGTAGGTTCATAGTCAGCAGTGAAAACAGCAGGAATGTGATCTCTAATGAACCTTCAAAAGGCCAATAGTAGGATATTTATCTTAATGGGTTAGCCAGTTGTCCAGCACACACGGGCTTGGTATATCCTTCCTCCTGCCTCAGATTTGAGTGGACAAGGTTACCTGTTGAGGTCCCTCCAAGCCGTGTGTTCCTAGGGGTGGGTGGCTGATAGCTGCTATACAGGAGCTGACCGATGAGTTGAGTAGCCTCTGAGTGGTGGACTGAAGATCTAAGCATCCTGAAACAGGTCAAATAGTTCATTGTGGCTTCTCTCAGCCTTCAGCTTCTGGTAGTATACACTCTATGGGTGCTTCTGAGTACCATGCTAAATGCACAGCAACATTTGCTATCTGGCAGTGGACTTCATCGTGGCCAAGGCTCAATTTGTGTTTAAGAGACCATTTCTGTTAGAATGGGCATCAATATGCATCTTGCAACCACTGATCATCCTGCGTTTTGGGTTACGAATTCTGTCATGCTGAAACAAAGAGGTTTCTCCTCTTTCCCTAGATCCCATGCATACAAACCAGCAATTTCCATAACACAGACAATCATCCAATCTGTTGTCTTGGCAGACACTAAAGCCTTTCTACTTTGGAGAAAGGAAATCTATCCCATAATACACCTGTGCAATACACGGCGATGGTGGCTTTGTTGCTAACCCCCACAGCAATTAGTTTATGTCCTCAAGCATGGGATTTGATTATCCTTGTCATTATTTTAGCAACAAATGTTATTAGCAGCCATAAAATTGTCCATTAAAGTGAAAGGAATTACTTGCCTGCACCAAGGGGAGAACAGATAATTTACTACACAGATTTTAAGCCCAAATGCACTTTTTTTCCAGAAGAGCCTGCTAAGCCTTTGTACAACTTGCATTTTTCTACTTTGAAACATGCTTCCTCCATGGGCTTCAAGTCTGGGTCTTTAACACTGAGGTAGATACATATGGTTCTTGGAGAAAACCTCAGAGACCATGACCATATATTTCTTCATGTTCTATTGCTTGTGTGAATTCATCCCTGATTCTGCATGTGCAGATGCCCAAACTTTGGTTGGGTTCCGTAATTTCTTGACTTCCGTGCTGGTCCTGGCTTCATTTACAAACATTTCTGGATGCCTGGGACTGACTTGGCATGCATGGACTGACTGAACATCACTGGTGGAGTGTGGATTGTTGACCTGGCAGGGTCATTTTTATAGGTTTTTCTTGATACTGCAATATTAGGTTTTTATGAGAGAAAGAGATAATGTGTCACAGGGGCCAAGAAAAGATGCTGTGTCTGAGTGGGTGAGATCCAGGGTAGTGTCTGAAAAATTTCTTTGTCTTCATTGGGAGTAGCTGATTCATTCCCTTCCCACCACCCTGTTAATTCCTGTTCATATATCAGTTCACCTTAAAGCTGCCTTTTTATTCCCATGGGGTATTGTGTTCCCACCCCCTTCCATCAACAGGGAGTGGGAGAGACCACCTACAGCTTTCTCAACAGACAATAGTGGTGGATCCTGACAGACTGGAACAGATTCTGTTCACAGTTGCTCTCTGTAAGTCCTGTGGAACTTGGTTGTTTAGGTGTATTCACTGGCTTTAAACTGAGATGAATACATGCAGAATCTGGTCTGGAGAGCCTGTATTTTGAATGAAGCATCCACTCCTACTCACCCAACAAATTCACACACGCACGGTGTAGCATCAGTATTAGCTCCTGTAGCAAACAGAAAATGTGCCAGTAGCCCGAGAGGAACAGAAAATGTTCTCAAACAGGGCTTAACAAAGTAAATAAACATCATATAACCAACAAAATCAATACGGTTCCATATTAGCCATTACAGATATCTCTGGCTTTTTCTCCATCATACTGTGCACATTTCAGTGCTGTGGAAAATGTATAACCTGGAGGACCTCATTTCAGAACTTGGGGATGGTTTATTAAATGCAGGGTCTGGGATAGAACGCCTGACAGAGATTCCTGTTAAATAACAGAAGTAGTGTTCTCCTTCCACCCCCCAAAAGAGCATTAACTGAACCAAACAAATTTAAATATATATCCAAAATGGATATATATTCATAGATGTTACAATGTTATTAGAAACAACTCCTCAAATGCTCTTTTTTCCTGAGTCATCTCCTCTGACTTAAAAAATTACTTCACAGGAACAAATGCTAGAATCAGGACATCAAGAGCTTTCACCTCTCTGCTTTATAAGAGCTTTATATTCCTCAGCTTCTCTTCTGCTTGGAGGGAATCCTAGACGGAAAAATGTCCTTATGCTTTCCAGTCTATGCCTCCCTCATGGCCTCCTTCCTTTACTCTTTGTGTCTTCCGACACAATCAGTAATAATCAAGCTATGCTTGTGGGCTTCTCTATTGAATTTGTTCAAGCCAAGCTGCTCTTGGCTTTTGAAGATGTTCTATCTTCACCTCTTCCTTTGAGAAGTTGGTGTCCCTGTTGATCTGGGAAGCAAGAGTCAAGACTGCAGACTAAGCAATGGTTGGTGATCTTCTCAACCAGAAGACTGTCATCTCTGTCTCAGTCAAAGTTGTTAGATTTAAAGGGAGAAAATGTTTCTGTCACCCAAAGACATTCTTTGGTTGCTTGCCTAATACACATAATATTGGGGGAATGTCTTGTGTCTTTTGGATGGTGACTTTTGCTTCCATTCACAGTGTAGAGCTCTTTGTCAAGGGGGGGCTGGCAAGTTTTCCTGCACAGCATATTGGAAAAGAGAAAGAAGCTTGAAACATCTACTGGGACAAAATGGACCATTGCTTGGAATCCCTCATTTGGGTGGTTTTGTCAAACAGAAATGTCTGGTTTTGGAGATCTTCAGTCTTCTAGTGTTATAGTTCTGTGAATCAGAAAGGGTGTGCATGCTCACTGAGTTCTAGAGAGCCACAGGACCTGTGCTTCACTGTGTTTGTTTTTCTGTTAGGAAGATACTATTACCCAAAATGTAGATTGATAGATAATTTATTTTCTTTTGTGTGTAACCTTGTAATGTCACATGCGCCAACCCTTTTACAAGTGTCCAAGGCCCTCTGGGATGTCCACAGCTTTTCATCTTGAAGGGAAGGCAGAAAGCTTTTGTCTCTTCTCTGGCTTCTCCTTCCCCTCCCAACTGCAGTGCTTGATGTCAGTCTTGCTGCTTCAAGTGCCTGCAGCATGTGTGAGACCTGGGGGCCTGGGTTTCTTGTCTCTTTAATGGCATTCTGTGAGCTTGTGTTCAGAGAGAGACAGAAAGATCAAAGGCTGTGCAAGTGCACTGCGCTTGATTTTGCTTACACCAATATGAATCGATTGACTTCACTGGGTTATGAGGGATTTACAGCTAGGGGAGAACAGATTCTGACCTAATGGCTCCAGAAGAGGCTTTTCTTGGATGAGCAATGTAATTAGAGCACTGGAACAGACAGATTTCGTGACTCATCTGTGGGTCTGCAGTCTTTCTTTGCTTCTAGTAGGGTGTTCACTAATGTCACCACACTTTCATTTCACCCGTGGGCTGCTCTAATGAAGGACCAAACTTTGCTTTAACGGAGATCTCTATTCAACTGCAAAGCATCCTCCAATGTTCATGTCACTGTACCAACCTTATTTACTGCACTGAACCCTAGGAAGAGACCAGCAAGCTCAGGGCCAGACGCTGCAGTAGTGGAAAGTTCCCACTTTCTTCCTTTGCTGGAGTAAAGGAGAGGATTAAAAGAAGCAGAAGTGAGGTGAGGACCAGGGAGAATTCATGACTGGATCCAGTTATTAATCCCAAATATGTGTCTTAGCAAGGGTCAAAATGTGGGGCACATGTGTCAAGACCAACCTGCTCTATATAGCCAGCTGGAAATACATGTGTTTTGAAATCAGTAAACCTCCTTTCTTAGAGATGGTTGCAGGTCTAGGGAAGAAATAGTTTTGTTAAAAGATACCAATTCATTGATATTGCAAGGCACTAATTTGGGAAACTTTGTTGAGAACATGTCCTAAGTTTGGGGAAGAGGAGGTAATAATGGTCACTGTAAGAGGGATGAAGCATGTGTTTGGAATGAGGGGAGGTGAGCATAGTCACAAGGCTGGGGCTTGTCCCCTCCAGCTCTTTGGAGGCTATGCTGTGCACCAGGGCTTCATGGAGAGGTGGCAGCACTCAGGAGGAGGTGCAACATTGGCTGCCAGGTCTCCTTCAGTCCTAGTGCTACAGGAATAGGAATTCTGGCCAGCTATTGCAGTTTGGCTGGTGGCCACAACCATGACAACAACAATAGCAGGGTTGTGTAAGGGCTGAGTAGATAGAAGCCCTTACCTTGCTGCTCACATAGTCCCACCTCTTCTGATCCATCTCTTTCAGCTGAGCTTGAGCTGTGAGACCTCTTCAACACCAGGGCTGTTACAGTGGTAGGCAGCAACGGCCTTGCTTTGGTCCATCACAGTAACAGGTAGACTGTAGACTCAGGAAAGGATACGGAGGCAGTGTTGCAGTGGGCTAGAGTTTGGCATGGGATGGGAGAGGTGAGGCAGAGACACAATATCTGACATCACTGAGGGTTCCTCTAAAAAGATTGTGGTTGTTGATATAGGGAACCAAACGGAGGTGCCTACCTTGCATGCAACCTATCTTGTGTGCCTGTGTGCTATCTTCTGAAGCCTTCAAGATGCCAGTGAGCATCTGTTCCAGAATCACAACCTACTGCATCTCTGCCTCTGCAAGATTCCTAAGTGGGTTGCTGCTGGTGCGGTACTCAGCACAGATTGTAAGACCCACCTGGGAAGAAGGTGAATTGCTATGTGTACTTCCCTACTTGGCAGTGACAATAACACAGCTATATCTGCAATTGGATTTGATGTTGGTTTTCTTCTGATTTGCCACTCACTGAAACTTAGAGCCAGTCCTGTTGATTGGTCCTGTCCTTGGATGGAAGCCCTGCTGCACCGGGCTCTGCACCAGCATGAAACTCAGGGTAATATCAAAAAGTGTCTAGAAGACGATGGAACTAAAGTTCCACTCTCAAAAGTAGCTTTTGCACTTAGGAGGCTACTTTCGAAGCCAAGTAAGCTTGTACCTGCCAAATACAGGTTTAGAAAACAGGTTGGTTGGGGTGTGAAGTTATTGAAGAACATGTGAAAAATCTGCCTTTCAGGACAGTGTGAAAAAAACAGGTAACTCTGAGTCTTCTGGTAATCCACTTTTCAGTTACCTGTCACATAAACTGCACTTGGAAGGTTTTCCTTCCTTTTTACTCCTGAGGATGTAAGACACCATGTGAAGCATTAATGATAGCTGCAGTAGGTGCTGATCTGCTTGTACGTAGAAGTTAGACCTGCTCTTTGTGCATGCTGACTCATAAGGTACCAACTCCTGGTGATACTCACAGGAGCTTTATGAATACAAAACACAGGAATAAGTCATTGCCTTGGAGAAATTCCTGTTGATGTAAATAAGACACAAATGAATGCAACAAGTAATAGCATAGGAGGAGGAGAAATAATGAAAATTATAGCAAATAAGTTCTGCTAATTGCTTTCAATTGCCACCATCACTGACTGGCTGAAGAATGTATCCCAAGATAAAGTTTTGTGGGTTAGTTCAGGGACATCTTTTGTGTCCAAGTCATTGTGAGGAACAATGCCTGGAGATACGTTTTGAAGAAGCCAAAAAATGCTAGTCACCGCTGGCACAAATGGCATTGCAGATGGGGAAGTGGGAGATGAGGAACAAGAGCTGGGAAAGATGGAGTGGGGCTGTGTGGTCATGAAAAACTTGGAAGATGTGGGAAAAAGAGAAGTCAATAGAGAGGAAAAGGTGAAGTTCTTAAGGTAACACACTTCTCAGACTGGAAATGGTGATCTTGGTGTCCTTTGATGGTTTTTCTCGAGGTACCTGAGGATATCCCACCTGAGTGGGGTATCCTGCAGGTACAGAACATCACAGCTTATGCAAGTGTTATTTAGAACAGTTATGACCTGATTGCCTTACCCTGGGATACCAGTGGTAATTGGACTTGGCTGAGAGCTATCTATCTGCCTTGCATAGTTGTGGGGATCTGGATGTGGGATGCACTGTCCTTTCTGAAAGCATCTGAAGCTACATATTTTCTTTTTCAAACCTCTGGAGATAAGCACTACCACATATTCCCAGGCTATGTGCACTGCACAGCTGTCTGTAATATGGTCTAATACAACATCAGAGGTTGACACAGCTCAGAAATCCGCAACATAGGCAGTGTTGAAGCATCCCAGCACAGTACTGCCTGAACCTACAGCTTTTATGTGTCTTTTGCACTAGGCTTAGCATCCTAGCACCAGTCTCACTAGTAGCATGGTGCTTTTTAGTAGTCAAAAAGACTTTTCAGCAAACTTTGGGGTTAAAACTCTGGTGGGAGAATTGTAATCTTTCCACTGTTCTGGCATGCAGGCGTATTTGACTGTGGAAAGAGTTTTACCTCAGCAGGATTAGTCAATGTCCAAATAGAAATACCTGTGGCATTGAAGCCAGGTCATTGATCAATAACCTCCAATCTTAATTGTTCAAGCCCAGGTACTTCTTAATGACTTCAGCTGAGTTTGTGGATGCCTTCCAGCTTTGGGTGTCTTGAAAGAAGACTTCTAAGGAGGGAAGCCGCTATCACAAATGTGTGGCAGATACACTGATGCTTCTGTTTTCAGCCTGGGGCAGGGCCATGTAAGCTCCTTCCTGGAGCTGTTCTCTAGGTTAAACCAGGCTCAGGGAGTACTAAATATTGTCATTACTGCTTGTGTGACTGAAGAGAGCAAAATCACCTCGGGGAAGAAGGAACCGGCCAAATCCACTCTCCTGGCCTCATCATCCTGAAGAAGAATTTGGATTGTGAGCAGCCCAGCTCCAAGCTGCTGTGATGTTCAGCTGCTGTCATTGTAATGCTGAGGCAGACGTGCTGCTTCCTCCCTGGATTGTGTATTTTGAGCACGTTTCAGTAGTGCTCTGAGTTAACATATTTTTTCCCCCTTCCTCTACAGTGCCAGTCATTGCCTTTTCTCCATTTTTGTGATTAATTGCTCTAAATACTGCTCCTGGACTGCGGGAGTACAATTTCTGAGCTGTATTTCATTTGAACTTGCTATGCAAGTACAAGCGAACTTGGGGGTGTGCACACACCCACGTATTGCTAGGTAGAGATGGTTGCCAAAAGGACACCGAGTAAAAGAACAGTTAGTTCTTAAACAAGGGTATAATCTAATAAGCCAAAAAGGAGAAAATTACATACTGGAATCTTCAGTGCCTTTCCCCTTCCCCTCTGTTTCAGAATTTGCAGTTAGTACAACCCCTGACTAGAGCAGTGATTTAAATATATATAGGCATCTGTGCTTCTAAGAAAAGGAAGTGTGTCTGTTTGGGGAGCTGTGTGGAATGAGTTGGTGGATCTCAGTCCAACTTCTGGCAGGCAGGTTTTCACATCACTCAAAGCCACCCCCTCCAGGGTTCGTGCCAAGCTCTTCATCTCTTCCCTGTACGATCCCACCTGCCTTAGCACCTTCTGCAGAGACGGAGCATTCCTCATGTTTGATTGTGGTCCTTCTGGGCTGGCGCTGGGATGTGCTGCTGGCCTGTCAGCCCTGCACGTGGGGGGTTGGCTGTCTTCTTGCTCGCTCCTCCAGTGCAATTGATCCTTTGCCCATTGATCCCCGTGATCCCTATGTCTTAGACACTTGTAGCCATCCCGTGACTGGTTTTGCCTGGTATGTGGCAGCATCTTTTCAATGTGCTGGAAAGAGGCCAACTGGAAAGCACCATGCTGTGTTGTGTTAGGACTGTGGCATGTCCCCTGTCACAAGGTGGACAGGCTGACATGCACCCCTCTTGGGTCCAGTGCGCCAAAAGTATCAGGAGCACGGATGTTGTCTGGGATGTGGTAGGACAGCATTTCTTCACATTTTCTGTACCGTGGCTCTGTTTAGTTACAGGCAAAAAGCTTCAGGACTTGGAACAAATTTAGCTGCTTAGATATAGGTTACTTTGTGCTGCCTGGAGGTTACAATTTCCTCCTCAGCTCCGAGGCGGAAAATCCATGGCTTGCTGCTGCCCTCCTTCATCTGTTCTTAGGATGCCCAATGCCAGGGCCCTCAATCTGCTCTTGTTTGTGTGCTGCCTCCCAAACCTCATTGTGCAGTTAGTTCTCAGGAAGCTGTTGCTATGCCTGAGTGTATTTAGCTGGTTTAACGATCCTCTTGTGCCCCTTGAAAAGCACAACAGTCCTTTCTGATGAAAGCAGCACTCTTCAGGCTGAGTGCTTTTACCTTGACTTAAAAACTTTAAAGGAAATGTTAATTGCTTTAGTGGTGGTATTGCTGGAAAAAGGCTAGCTCAGAAAGGTGAACCCTGGTGCTGATAAGGGAGAGAGCAATCTGTGCCAGCCTCTGAGAAGTCAGTAGTACCCAGAGCAAATTCAGAAGTAGAATGGAAATACCTCAGTGATTTGCTTCCCCATTGTGTTTGCTTGGGGATGGTGGAGCTTACTGGTGTCTCAGGGCAGCCTTAAGTTCTGCACTGCTTTGTCACAGGCTCTGGGCTTCTTTGGTGTGCTGCCTGTGCAGCCTTTCCCTGTTATGGCAAGTGGCAAGCTGCAATGGAAATGTAAAGGGGAGAGGAAAAGAGAGATTCTTTAGGGAATGTATTAGTTACAGGAGTCATGAAGGCACGGTGCTCACTCATCTCCACAGCTTGGAGATGCTGTGGATGGAACAGCACAATCAGATTGAATATTCATTCAAGCTTGGGGGATTGAATGGGTCAGGAAAAGGTGACACAGCTTTCTGGGAGCTGGTGTTCAACTTGGGGAATACAACCCCAAAAACATGAGGGTGTCCCAGCAAGTTCCCTTTCCCAGCTCCATACATGCATACGTGGCCATACAGCCAAATCAACACGATCCTGTAGTTAATGGTGGTTCTAGATGTAGACAATCCGTGTCCATGTCTCAGGCTATCTCTCTTTGGTGCTCAAGTGATCTAACTGGATGCCTCTGCTGTTCTGTTTATTATTTTCCTTGAATTTTTGATCTCTTCCAGTTAAACAGTTGCAGCTTTGCATGTGTGCAGAGCACCCCCTTTATCATCTCAACACCTAACATGCATTTAGGCATCCCCTAGTACAGTTTACTTGAAGCAAGAGGAGGTAAGGAATGAGCACTTTCTATCTGTTTAAAATGATCCATTCTATAGAAAAAGATCCTTCAAGAGAGAGTAGAAGGAAAGGAGAATGTGATGCTGTAACATGGTGATCAGATGGTGAGAAAGTCTTTGACTTTGTTGGGTGTTTTTTGTTCCTTGCATTGATTCTGTATTCTTCATTTGAATAAAATACCTCAGCAGTCATGACAGCCACATCTCCCAAGCCCCTGAGACAAGGGTTTGAATTTTACTCTATGAACTTGATGTATAAAGCATATGCATTGTTATACCTCTGTTCTGGGTGCCCAGGGACCTTACTCCTTCTACCCTCAACTTGACTGTATCTCAGTTTCCTATAAATGGAATAGGTGTAACAGTGTCTCTCTCTTCCCCTACATGTATGGTCTACACTGAAAAACAATCCTTGCCTTGTTACTTCCTCCATTTGGGCAGTTCATGTTATATAGATGCTTGGCTGGGGTTTTAAAAGAGACCTCGAATCTCATGAATGAATGTGTTATTTCAGTTTTTGTGTGCACCTGTTATTGTTCTCAAATTTATGGATTCATTTTTTTTTCTTTAACAAATTCATGCTAATTCTCCCCAAGGAGGTTTTAATGGGAGTCAAGGTAGACAGCCTGTAAATTCCAGATGCTTGAGAAAGAGCAGCAACCTAAATTATCGTCTCAAGTTATTGCTGTACTGTGTTACTGTTTATACTAAATGAAGGTTTGAGCTGTGAGGTTTGTAATAGTGGAGCTGATTGGTATCAGGTAGAGTTAGAAATGCTACATTGTGTGCTATGTGGTAGCAATGGTCTTCTGCATGGTGGAAGCTCTCCTGTAACAGAGAAATGACCATTGCCTGATGTGGCCAAAAACTGACTGTAAATGTCTTTTATCTAACACTACCTCCAGCTCATACTGCAGAATACCCAAAAAGAGAGCCTATAATCAGTTAATCTTAATTCTGGGTGTTGGGTCAGGAATAGAACAGCATAAAAAGCATCCTACTGGACAAATGGGAAAGGAAGGAACCTGTAGTTTGTAGAGCAGAAAAGAAATTAGCCTGAGCCAATCTTGGATAAAAGGTAGACTTATGCTCTGAAGACTTCTAGGCTGCCAAATCATTCCCTGGTTTTTTTTCCTTGCTCTCACATTCACTGATAGATTCACTCCCTTTGTATTACCCTTTTTATTTATTTTTTACTTTATCTCAAGCCATACCCCAATTCCCACCCTTTTACTCTCTTTTTGGTCCTTAGCCCATGTTATGGATAGTTCATGGAATTTTCAACTGAGAGCATTTAATCCTAGTACAGGATAATGTTTTTTCCTGCCCCCTGACTTTTTAATCACGAGTAATGAAGACCATGGCAGTGTGTCTATAGTGCTGTGGCAGAATGTGGCTGCTTGGGTTTAACACCACAGTTGGGGTGGTGTTTGAGTGGGTTTCCCCTGGTTTTCAGATTGGTCTCTTTTTTTGAGATGGTCTGTCTTTGGACTTGTTAGTGCTTCAGAGAGGGCAAGTATTCAAGAGAGGGATGGACTTGATCATGACTTGGGTGAGATTCATGTTATCTCTGTGCTAATGGCTCAGTAAGATGCATAGGGAAGAGTAAGTCCAAGAGAGGGAAGGAAATAATGTTACTGGAAGCTTGATAGTGGGATGTCCAGATTCAAGTTGTTCATGAGTGGACCTGTGTCCCTTACTCTATTGACAGTGCTTTTCAGCCTGAATTTCATCCTGCTCCTAACAAATGCTGTATGCCAGAAGCGGTATATTCCTAAGCAGGGGGCAAGGGCTGGATCAACACTTTTAATAAAAAAAAAACAGGAAAATTACTTTATGTTCAGTATCTGCCCTCATTGCTGCAAGGGAATCCAGCTGAGTGTCCCGTATGTCTCGCAGTGGAAGCAGCAACTGGCTCTACAGCTCTGAATTTAAGCACAGTCCCAGTGCAGTCAGTTCTGTTCTTGACATGAGTGGGGCTCCTTAATATGTCCCTGCAAACACGGTGGGAATGTCAGTATTTCACCCTGAGACCTGCATCTCTTGGTAAAATCTAAGCAAGCAGAAGAGGGAAGAGTGAACATTTCACTTGGCTCAGGTGATGGGGACAGGACTGTCCTCACAAATTCGGTTCAGATATGTTTTAGGCATAACTCTGGAAGAGTTGTTACAGCTGGGCAGCCCCAGAGGGTAATCTCTTTGGCCACTTTTAAGCCAGGCAATGCTGAAAGGACACAAAGAAAATGCTGGCATTTTCAAAGCTGTGTATGCAGCCACAGGGTCCCTTGGAAAGGCAGCTGGCAAGTGGGACCTGCTGGGCAGATGAGGGGTCCCCCAGAACATAGCCTGGGCCGTTGAAGTAGGAACTTAATAACAAAGAGCTTCAGGGAGCCCAGTGTTGTGCTTCAGCCAATTTGAAATCATCTAATACATTTTCCAATATCCTGTGAGCAGAAATAATGTAACTGTAGTGCTTTTTCTTTTATCCCTGACATTCATCACAAAGACGAAAGCAATGATGTTGTGACTCAGCCAACCTGAACGAGCCTGACAGCTCGTCTCTCTGATGGGTTGGGACTGGGTTATGATACGGAGTCATTTACTCTTAGTTGGCTTTCAAGCAGTAAGGACTTCAGAAATGTCCCTGGTGAGATAGGGATGAGGGCACTTAGAGCAAGATGTTTCTTCTCTAACTGACAAAAGAAAAAGCTGTAAGCTCCCTATTCCTGGTAGCAACGTAGCATCGGCACAAAGAAGATGGAGTTGGAAAAATGCCTCATTCCAAAGTGTGTTTATCCATGGTAAAGTGCTTCTATAAAAGGCATCTTGGGACTCCATGTTTATTCCCCCTCAATGACTTCTAGACTGGGTTTGCTTGATTTTCAAGTCAACAGTGGGTTGTTGTTTTTTTTTCCTACTGTCAACAGTGTAAGCTCAGCTGGGTTCTGGAAATCAAACAGTGCTTCTGCCTCATGACTGTCGCCTCCAGTAATATCCTGCAGTCAGCACATGGGAAACAGCTTTATTGGCAATACGTGAGCCAGTTTAGGTGCCAGTTCATTCCACACCGCACTGACCGTATCGTGTTAACAGGGGTAAAGACCTGGTCCCTCTTAACAAAATCAGAAGACCTAATCTGGGGACATGCCACCTTGAGAAAGAAAGGGCTGCTTTTTACTTTGAGATAGTGGTAACTGTGGACTTCTACCCTTTCTTTTGCCCCTACTTCTCACACTCATATTTAAAGTTCACTTTTCACTGTGCTGATGCATGTATGCCTGTTTTGTGTCAGTGAAGAAGAGAAACCCGTGTATGTACATACCTTCTCACTTTCTGGAAGGTCATAGGGGTATTGCACTTGTACATTATAGAATCTGTAGGTTGGGATGTGCTATTTCCTGAAGGTTGCAGCTCGGAGGATGATTCCCAAAGGGGAATGTGCAATTCAGCATTAGATTTCCATCTGGATCTCTTGGATTTTGGGTGGGTGTCAGGGTCAGTTTGGGTCTTTGACAGTGTTACAGGGAGGGGAAGAAAGGGAATGATTTCTGTGAGTTGTTTCTGATGCAGCTTTAAATCTATTTTGTGTTTCTGAGGGCTCTTGCTCCTAATTTAGCTTCCAATTTTGGTTCATGTGAGCTCCTTACGTAGAACCACATGGCTTAGGTTGGAAGGCGCCTCTGCTGATCATCAGTCCAGGCTTCTCCTCAAAGCAGCCCCAGTTCTGAATTAGGACAGCTTTGTCCAGTTGTGTTTTGATCATCTCCAAGGCAGATTTTTAAGCAGCTGGAAATCACACAGCTCTGTCCCTGTTTGGGGTGTGTTGTAAAAATTTTTATCCTAACGCTGAGCTTGAGTTTTCCTCTCTGCAATGTGTAATCATTGCCTCTCATCTTGCCGTGCACCTCTGGGTGTGCAACTCTCTCTTCTCTTGACCTACCATTTAAGCAGGTCTCTTCTCTTGACCTGCCAATTAATGCAACCTGCTGTGACTGGCCCTTGTTCCTGCAAGGGCACACCTCTGACTCCTCTTCAGCTTCTTGTCCAGCAGGACCCCCGGATCATTTTCTGCTCTTTAACAAATCATGATGGTTTAAGGCACCTCATCACTGTTTCCAACACTTGCACTTCCAGAGGATCTCAGAGGCAACAGCAAGGAACTAGGAATCCATCCAGATGAATATAAGGGGGTTGGAGCACCTTCCATATGAAGACAGGTTGAGAATATTGGGGCTGTTCAGTGTGAAGAAGAGAAGGCTGTGGAGAGACCTCAGAGCAGCTTCCATTGTCTGAAGGAGGCTACAAGGGTGCAAGAGAGGGACTCTTCATCAGGGACTGTAGTGATAGGACAAGGGGTGATGGGTTCAAACTGAAACAGGGGAAGTTCAGGTTGGATCTAAGGAAGTTCTTTGTGTGAGGGTTGGTGAGGTGCTGCCACAGGTTGCCCAGAGAAGCTGTGACTGCCCCATCCTTGATGGTGTTCAAGGCCAGGTTGGATAGGGCTTGGAGCAACCTGCTCTAGTGGAAGGTGTCCCTGCCCATGGCATAGGGTTAGAACTAGATGATCTTAGGTCCTTTCCAACCCAAACCATTCTATGGTTCTATGATTAGACCTTTAAGCTTAGAATACCTTCAGCGAGGGGTCTGTCACTGAGGAGCTGAGCAGAGCTGCTTCCTTTTGTAGCTGAAGTGATGTTTTTTTCCTGCCTTAGTGTAAAGCTGCTAAAAAATTGCACAGTATCAGTTGTAACAGCAGTGTTACAATTTGCAAACATTCTAAGCAGTTAGTGTGAGGCTACACCCCGGATCCTGCAGGTTCCTCTACTGCTTTCAGCTGAATCCTCGCAGATGTCAGATGGTTCCGAGAGTCTATATGTGTATTAAATGAAATTTTTGCTTTTTTGGGAAAGATCGCTTTCCTTGACGGCTGTTCCACTGATGCACAGACCCAGTGTTTAGAG
>NDXB01013824.1:1850-21866 GCA_002631895.1 Agapornis roseicollis
TTTTTTTTTTTAACCCTTGAGATACGTGGAACTGAGAAAATAAGAAAAACCAAAAAAAAATGCTATAAATTCTTTCAGAAGACTGCATCACCACATTTTAGATTGCTAATCTCACCTATCTAGTCAAATAATTTTGTCGTTGTTTAAACCCAGCTAGGCAGCATGTTCACTCACTCAACCCCCCTCCCTTCTTGCCCTCCCCTCTTTCCTCCCCACTCCCGGAGGAGTGGGGGGAAAGAAGAGCCGAAGAAATGTGACTCCCACAGGTTGAGATAACAACAATCCAGTAACTAAGGTATAACACAGATCACTATTGCTATCACCAATAATAATAATAACAAGGAAAACAAGGGAAGAAGGTACGATACCACCCCCCGAAAACGAGCCTCACCGGGAAGTTCCCTCTCCTTCCAGGTAACTCCCAGTTACCTCCTGGGCATGATGTGCTATGGTATGGAATACCTCCTTGGTCAGTTTGGGTTCTGTCCCTCCTTCCTCCCGGCTTCCCCTCCTCCCCGGCAGAGCATGAGGCTCACAAAGTCCTTGGTCAGGGCAAACATTGCTCAGCAACAACCAAAAACATCGGCCTTATCAGCCTTGTTCCTGGGTTAAGTCAAAACACCAGCTACTAAAGAGAAGAAAAACTGACTGCAACTGCTGAACCCAGGACAAATTTCCTTCCTCATCTCCTCCGAATTTTCCCTATCCTTCAATCTCTGTTAAGGAGAAAGAAGTTGGAATTAAAAAGAATGAGAAAAAAATAGAAAAGAAAGGTGGCTAGAACCATCTTCTGTATAAATCAAAGGACTCACTTCAAAATGTTGTAATTTATTATTAAAGTGTGTTAAATAAGATATTGAGAACTAAGTGAGACCAGAATACAAGTGGAAGTCTTTGCTGCATATATATATATACACACATATTCAACTGAGTCATAATTCAATTAGCAATGAATATATCACTGAAACTGAGAACATAATTCTCAACATGATCTCAGATAGCTGGCTAAGATACAAGGAATTTAGCTAACAAGAAGGACTTGTTTACTCGAAAGCTTGTCTTCTTTTTCCAGTCTAATAAATATAGTGCCTTGCCTTAGAAAATAATGCCTTTCTTATGTTCTTAGGCCATGAAGATTATAACAAAACTATCACCACAACACTTACTTTTAAAATACAGATGCTATTTTAGCCCTTAGTATAAGTTTCATTACAAGACGATGTAGTGAGAGAATATATATTGACTCAGATTGTTCTGCCCTCACCCTGAGTAAAATAGTCCCGTATCTAAGGAAGTCAGCCTAACTTCATCATTGATTTCAATGGGACCAGGTTGAAGTATGTTTTTTTTGTTTTGCAAGATTTCTTAGTCCCTAAGTTAATTGGAGTAAAGCACCTTGTTTGATGTACCCTTTTATTTTCTTATTTTAGAAATCATAACAAAACTAAAACTCATAGCTTTGAAAAATCTGTGCCAAGTGAAAAATGAGATTTTCTGGAGTTAATATGGAAAATTAAAACAGTCCAATAAAATTTCATGTTAGCTGTGATGAGCTGGTATGTTAAAGCAACTCAGTGAAACTGCTGTGACCCATCCCAGTTTTGGAGGAGAAAACCTGCTCTTCCTGAGTATTCAACTCTCAGCTTATTGCTCTGGTGCCAGTTGCAGCACCAAAACTGGTGCTGATTCAAGTGATGATACACTATCGTACCCTTGCAGCAATGCTAAATATTATAGGAATGAGAACTAGAGCACTAATAAAAAAGAAAGGCTTCTGTTCTCATTTGCTTCAAAATTATTCTTGAGAACTGAGGAGTTCTTTAATTCATAATCCTTTCCACCCCATTCTCCAGTCACAAAAAAGAGAAAAAAATACAAAAAGATTTCATTGTGCAAAGCTCCCCTGAGTTTGTGGGTAGTAGTTTCTTTGCCTTTGTCTCTAATAGAGCTTTCTGCTTTGTTAACACATACATTCTCAGTTACCACAGTGCCCAGGCTCAGAGAAATATCCCATTTGTTTCAGAAAAATACTTCTTATGACAACATTTGCAAATGAAGACCTAAATTTGATCCCTCTCTCCTCAGCCCAGAGCATCATAAGAATGTATTTATAACAGCCTGTGAGCACAGAGACTGTAATAGGATTTATTTGGAACATCTCTCGAAGGAGGAGTGGTTCTTGTCTTCAGAATACCTTCAACTCAAAGTTTGAGAAAAGGATAAGGATGGGAATATTTTCTAGAGAATCCATGACACTCTACTTAATAGACAGAAAATAGTAAAGGGAATTGGACAGGAAAGTGGTGGCTTGCAGCAAACTGGTACTGTAACATTTTTATTTGCTTTCTGCTTATGTTCTTAATTGGTTCCTTCTGTACCGCTAGCAGCAGCCCTCCAGAGTATGCAGTCAGATGACAGCCATGTTATGTCAGTCCTGTGACAGATGTTTACTGATTTGTCCTCAGGAAGGATTTGGTTTCCAGATCTATCTTCCCAGGCACAGGCAAAAGACATGATGTGAGGGGTTTTGATTTTACTCCTAAATTTGTCCTCACATGTTTCAGGTAGCTATTTATTTCAAAAAAAAAGAAACGTTCATGTCCAAGTTTCAGTATGTTAATAAAAAAAAAAAAAAAAGACTGAAGTTTAGAGTATGAAGCCAGTATCCTTGTAAGAAAGAATAAGTGGGTAGGAAAAAGGCCAGAGAATCAACAAGCCAAGACACTGCATCTGAAACCTGAATGTTTTTAAAGGACACATGTGAAGAAGATAATGACTGGATTTGAAGAACCTGCTCATAGTAAAATAATGTAGAACATTTAATACCTCAAATGCAACTCTGAGAGATTATAGTGCCTGTTGCGAGAAGTTTGTTTTAAGGAGTTTTCCGTGGGAAATGCTTGATTGAGTCAATCAAAAGAGGGGACAACTATTACACATTTTATAATTTTGCACATGACAGTGAGGATTTCATTCCAGTAGGTCATTTGATTCTCTGCAGGTGGCTCTGTTGGTTTCTGGAATAGTATACTGTGAATTGCATGTTACACAAATGAAAGGCAGTTATAATTCTGGATAACATTGTATTTGATTCTGCAAACATCTTTAGGCCTAATGCAAAGATTCCTTCGTATAATTTATCCAGCTAAGTGTCTGTGGTCCCAAACTCCTAATTTAAAAATGTTGATAAATGAAGTATCTCTTTAGCTAATAAATGAAGTATCTCTTTAGTTATCCTTTGTCAGCAACATTCATTTTAATGGAAAGTGAGTTTACAGGGTTACATGATTGAACTACTGAGCCAAGTCAGTGTTGGCAAATGATGGGCTAAATTATTGATGTTACACACTAATGAATTCTGATGAGAAATAAAATACAGACATTACATTTCAAGTGGTTCATAATTATTTTTGTACTTTAAAAGCAATTTTATTTTTTTTCCAAATCATACTGGTTCTGTAAAACAAAAACATAGTTAGTGATTATAACTAAAATTATTGAGTTTGTGGCAAAAAATGCTCCTGTAAGTTTTCTTGTGCAAGTATAATGCTATTCACTATAAGATTCTGATTTCTTCTTGTACTTCTGGGAGAAGATAATTAAAGTCTAAATTTTTAAACTGCTGTCTTTAAATAAAATAATCTACTTTGCAACCATACTTAAGAGTTCAGCAGATGAGTTTATAATCTATGATATATCAGCATGTTTACTAGAGATGTTCTGAACTACCATAATTAATTCAGGTGACGACAAAAACAGAAGAGCTGACAAAAAAAGGAGCTTACAACATGCAAACAGTTCATCATTAAACCTGTGCTTTGATATATGTTTAAAATGGGTAGAAGGAGGTTACTAAACTTCAGATAGCCCAAAGTGATGTTGCAAGGTTGAATCATTAATTTAAAAATGTTATTTCTCTGATTCTTTATTCACTGTACTGGATAAAGAAATTTAATTTCTTAGTTTTTACTTATAAAACCAGAGCTAAGTATTTGCTCATTTGGCAACAGTACAACTTCATAAGTCCTATCCTTAATCTTGTCTTCCTAAAAATGGGCTTTATTTAACTTTTCTTAATTATAAACTGAAGGCTTCTGTCAATTGTAGGAAAAGCAAACCTATGAAGTATAGTTTCATTTTCTTTTTGACACATAACAACTGAGTAACCGTCATACTTGTCAGCTCATTGCTGTTCTCGTCATTCAAAATTATCATTGGCTTCCTGAAGGAGTAAGCACATGCAAACCTTTCTAGTTTTACTTACAAAGGAATTTTACGATCCAAATGATCAGCCTTCAAGAGGTTTGTCATATTTGGCCAAGATCTCAAAAGAAAGGTTTATGAGCTACACAAGCATCATCATAAAGCTCCATGTTACCTATAATTTGGCCTTAAGCTTGAACACAGTATTCAGATATGTATCATTATTTTAGTGTAAAAGTCTCAGAAACAGCATTTTGTATTAAATGGAGCTATTTAGAAGGTTATTTGCTCTGTTGTTATACAGGTATTTATCAGCACAGCTGGTGGAAACATAATGTTTATTCACATACTGTTTTCTCTTGTTCAGACAGCATTTCTTAAGAAAACTATGGCTTTTCTGCTCTTCAGTACTAGTGCTCCAATTGGGACAAAACGTGATTTAGAAAAATAACATTCCAGATGAGATATGTTAAGCATTTCTTGAAGAAAAACCTCATAAAATTTTCAACAAACCAAAATGTGACATTTTGATTGTCTATGTGCTTTCCCATATTATCTCAGATACTCATAACAAACTTACTCAAACCAAGAAAGCTAAGGTCTGTAAAGAGAATCAAGGGTTCCCATCATTTTGCTAGGAGGAATTGAATTAATTATTGCTGGATTTTGAACGACTGCTGCTTAAATCACTTCAATTAGTTTTTCTGTAATAAGAAGGATTTCCTGAATTGTAGGTGGGGCTGACATCAACTTTATCTGCTTTTACATATTTTGGTTTGTTTTTTTTCTTTTTTAACCATTTATCCAAAATTTAGGCATTGGGCTCAAACGCTTTCTTTGGTAAACTTAAAACACTGCTACAAACAAAATTTCAGAGCCACAGGACTCTGAAAACACAGTTTGTGTGTCCTTGGTAAATGTAAATTTGAACTCCGCAGCTCTGAAAATTCCTTTTTTACAAGCTTGAGCCTTGCAATTGGTACGGCTTCTCCAGAAGGAGTATCTCAGGACTGCTATGGGTTGAGTTTGGTCTAGGGGCCTTAGGGTAGATGTGTCCTGCTTGTGCTTTCATTTTGACCAGTGTATGCTGCATAAGGAGAAAATTGTTTGATTCGAACATGAAAGAACAAAAGCCAAAATGGAGCAACAGTTAGATTTGGAGAAGGCTTACAAGGAGACAAAATTGGGCTGCAGAGAAGGAAAACTGTTAGTTCTCTTTCAGGTGAGGGTAGAAACTGGTATTGTCAAGTCTCAAAGGCTGGGAGGTAGAAGAAGGTGACTGTTGATTGGAAAAAAAGACAGAGGATTGTACGTGAGTAAGCAATAAGGAAACAGAGAAAACTGGTGATCAATAGGTAATGCCAGAGATTAAGGCTGGAAAAGGAGCTGGGACAGCAATCTGGGAATGAGTCAGGTGCAGGACAGAGGTTTGACATTCCTCTGGGATGAGATGCAGCACAGACACAAGAATAGGAAAAGCAGAGACCATGAGCTGGAGAGACTTCGATTAGGTAAAAGCCTGAGCAATAAATTAATGAAAAAGCAATAGACAACAGCCTACTACAGTTGTCATTTACTCCACTAGTTCAAGTTCCAGATAAGTGTATTGGCACTAATTTTTTTGATGGTAAAAGTGTCAATATTAATAAAATATTTAATATGGTTTATATCCTTGGAAATTTCAGAGTGTAAAAAAATTATTAGAAAATCCTTAAGATTACAAAGGCAATGTACACAATTTAGAAATGTTAGGATTGTAGTTATTTCTGTGAACTTAATTCAGCCTATTTTGTGTAAACATTTCAAGACAGATTTTAATTATTTAACTAAAAAATAAAATCTATGTTACTTCAAGAAACAGAAATACAGTAGTCTTCAGATTCTGGAAAAGGCCTCAAGCATGACAACTTTAATGCTTCTTTGATAATTTTTCAATTCATGACACAGTGTTTCAGCACATTTTTATTCCATCAAGTCTCAAACTCTGAATCTTTCTGTCAGGGAGTATAATCTGAAGCTTAAAGATTGCTGTAGCTGTGACATGACTCGGTGGATCAATTTTTAAGAAGCTGGAAGTCACACAATTTGTCTCTTCTTGTCATTTAAGACCTATTGGTTTGAGTAGCCCTGCTGACAATAAAAGCAGCAGAGATAATAAACTTGCCAGTTCCTCATAGAGTTTTGAGTGTTTGACCCACAAATGTTAAGATACCAGAATTACAGGTGTAAAGAACATGAATTCATAGTCTGTATTTCTGGATTCTATTTATCTTCAATGGGAGAATAATTTTTGCTCAATGAGAAATGAAGTTTGTTCAGTAATCTTATCATCTGTTAAAGCCAGATATCAAGTTGTGAGTAGTAAACATTTAATTCTGTAAACTTGTCTTTCACTATTAAAAGCCCCAACCCATGCATTTTTATTACTCAGCATATTTTAAATTAATAAGACATTTCTGTGTCTGCATGTTATAAAATGCACGAAAGCGGGTAATTAGTACTATTACTATTCTGGTAATTAGTACTATTAGTACTACAACAGTTTTGGTAATATGCAAGAATAGATTACAATAAGTGGTGGTGAATACTGAAGAAATGTAACTCTTAGGAATTCTTCTTTTAGAAGAAATTTTAAACTACATCTCTTGGATTAAATAACATTCTTCTCTTTTCTCTTAGATCATAATTTTTAGTGCTCAAAGTACTGATATGTATTTCTGCACAAAAATTGTACATTGAAAATGTACACCTGCAAGCAAACTAAATAATTTATCACCACAATAATCCCGGACAGGTTAATCTTAAAAATATGAGACAAATCTGTTTATTTGCAGAGACAGTCTCTAAGCCTCCTTCATTGACAGGCAACTAGCAGAACTCTTTATCTTATCTTCTTACTGTACACTAGAACTTTTAGGTGGCAGGCACATGTCTGAACAATTTGATTCATATCACATTTGCTACACATAGTAAAACTTTCAAGTGAAGCCATAGAAGAATTATGACAGTTAAGGACACTATAGGTGTTCTTGTGCAATATTTGTGGTTATATTAACCTTTGGACATGATGCTTTGAAAAGTAGGGTTTATTTGAAGCATAAGAAGCTTGGTGTGTTAAGGCATAAGTGGCATAAAACCTAAATGCAACTGAATTGTGCCAAATTATATGTATGCATCACTTCAAGAATGTTAAAGGAATTTACGTCAGAATAAAGATATCAAAGATTTGCCATGTCATAAGAAAAATCACAGACAATGAAAATGAGGCAAAGAAATAAATCAGGTTCCAATTTCTTCTATGAATTTAGCTTATTTTGAGATTAGTTTCCACTCCCTCCCTAGAAGGGTCCCTCTTGTCATGGAGCAACAAAATAAATGGTCATGAACATTCTGTGTGTCTATTTCATGGCAGCTGTAATTGCCAGTACACCTACATGATAAGTAAATGCAAAGATTTTTATGAATATTAGTCAGGATCATAAATTCCATCTATAAAAATCTAGACAAAAAGTATCACTTTAGGGATTGATATTAAATGTGAGATCATATTTTGATAAATTCCAGCTGTCATTATTCAAAATTCATAAACTTTTGAGAGGAAAGCCATATATTTTTAGAAACTATATACTGGATGCTGATTTCAATGTTTCTGTAGAAACCGATTCACCAAGTAACAACTTTTTATACAAATTTTTTAAGCTAAGGATACCTGATCTCAATTATCCTTTAACTGTACCAAATAAATACTTTATAAATTAATAATAAACCCAGAAAAATTTAACTTCAACATTTTAAATGGTTACTATGAATAAATGTGAACAAATACAAAGGCTTAGAACTAATTAAAAGGTGTGCAGCCATGTCCCCTTAAGTAAAGTTATCTGTCATCCATCCCCATATGTCTCCAAGACAAGGCAGAAACAGCAAGACTGCTAAAGTGAAATCAGCAGGCAAAAATGACACAACTGAGTGTAATCAGCATAAATGGTGATAACTCAGCCCATAACAGAGAAAAATAAAAGAGAAGGCATACAGATTTGGAAGTGCCTCAGCCCTGGGGGACATCATAACACACCTGTGTTAATAAGTTAGAGAACAAAAGATGTACTTAAATTGACTACCATCTGACAGCTAAGAAACAAGTTAAGAATGAGTGGCTTTCAGAAAGAAATGAGCAAACTCTACTTGTAATACACAGAATCATGGCTGGTTCTGGCCAAAGTGGAACTGCACTTGATCTTAAAGATCAGATAGAACAGGATGCCATGAAACCCACAGATTTTGCAGTGAGTAAAACGTTTCCTCTGGTAAGATGTAGTACCCACTGAGATGCCTGCAGTAGATTCAACAAAGTTTCAATGCCTTAGCTAAGAACAGTCCTTTCTCTGGTGAACTCTGCAAAACTGCTCAGATAAAGACAATGCAAATTTGATCAGAACTGTTTTCTAGTGTAAACTGGTGTAGTTCAGTACAGTGGAATTATTTTGCACTACAGTAGCTTTGCCAAAAAGTTTTGTAAAGGTTTCAAGTTAATCAATCAATGTGAATAAAACTGTGGAAAATGTATAAATAATCACAGCATTCTGCAGTCAAAGTGACAGTCTGGGGGCTAATGTTTCATTCCTTTGTGCCTTATGTAGCAATTATCACCTGATGAAAACAGGTAAAACTGCCACAAACTATGAAGTCTGCAAACTCCAAATTCTGATGAGCTATTTTATGTCTCTTTACACTGTCTGGAATGGCTATTAAAGGTGCAGAGGTATTAAAAACTAAGCCAATAATCTTGTATTTATTAAAAAAGGCACTTTTCTCATTCCACTGTCATTAAAAAGTATATATGCAATGCTTTAAAGTTACAGTGAGGGTGGCAATGATGTTATCTTTTCTGTTAGCACGTTGGCCACCAAAACAGTTCTAGCATAAATATAGTCAAGATAAATCATCTAAAAGGATAGACTAAATTGAAGACTGTCAGGATTAATGTGCAGCCACAGTCCCAAATAAAGCTACACCTGCCATCATATATCATTTTTGCAATTAGATAGCTAATTGAACTTACTCACGAGCCAAGTTATTGAAACTGCAAAACATCATTGAGAAAACAAAAGCCATTAACATAACAAATAACTTGCCTGTACACTTGTGGAAGAAATGGTTTTACATTTTTATAATTTTTTTCCTAAACTCAAGAGATAATTTTTATTACTCTCTGCTGAGTTAAAAATGTATTTTGTAATTGTAGAAGGATTTTTGAAGACTGAAATCCTCCAAGCAAACTACAGAACATGGACTGCACCATGATGGTGAAATTTTCTCCACATTGCTGCCTCATTTCTTCAAGTCAAGAGATCTCTGTGAAGCTTTTGTTTGAAGGAAAGTTGTCACTAACTTCAGAAATAGACTTTGCTCCTCTCATACCACATAGGATGTCCTTTGACTATAAAGATAATTAAGTTTAGATGAAGAGCAAGTGTCAGAACTCATAGAACTTTGACTACTAGGATAAAAACAAAGTCTCTTTTCAGAGTCATTAAGCATGTATGCAAACTGCCAGGAATGAAAGAAAAGCAGAGCAGTGCTCATGCACTTCTAATGTACTTCTAATGCTCTTCATGCACTGCAATTCTTGTCTCTCAAATTCTGCCCCTGGTTGCAACTGGACTGCAGTAAAAGATTTCAAAACTTGAAATGTGTTAGAAGAAAGGTAAAGCACAAGAAGATGAAATAGTTTTGCTCAAGAAACAGTCCTGCACTTTGCTCTATGAAAAATGAAACAGATGAAGAGACAAAACTGAATGTATAAATCATTTCATTGTTCTCTGATCTAGCATTTGAGCTGATTGACAAAATATGTGTGCTTTGCTACTACTATGGCAGAATCTCTTATCCTTTCTAACATCACAATTGAAATGCTCCAATTTAAAATTTCATTTTTTTTCCTGTGAGAAGTATATTCACAGAACACATGGACCCTGAGTAATCAGTTGGTCATTCTTATTTCCAATGCAAATATTAAGTGTTTGAAAAGCAAAATTGCTACAAGGATCATGATAAAACCCAGGGAATATGTGTATTTAAAAGTTCAATTGAAATAAAAGGAATAGAATAAAAATTAAAATGGCATTTTGAAAACCCCCAACCCTATAAATGTCATCACATACAGCACAGACTAATGACCCTTAGCAAAAAATGGGAAAAGCTAGTATTCACTAGAGGCTGACAGGCATAATTCTGCTTTTGTGGTTCATCCTCATATTGTTGTTGTTTTGGATAATGTTGACATGTCTTCAGTCACATGGCCACAGTGAGAGCTCAGGAAGCATGTGCATAGTTCTGCTACATATTGACAAATGTTTTTTGGTCTTCTTCCTCCAAATAAGGAGCCAAAGGGAGGAGCATCTAAAGGGCAGCATGTCCTGGTTATGATTCCCTGGTAAAGTGCACTGCTGCTGAGTAGGGTCAGGCAGACCAAAAATGTGTACAGCTGGTGCTAAGGCTGAACAGAGAGCTGAGGAGGCAAAAAAGGGACTCTGCCATTGCTACCTTTGGCAGAGCAGAGAATCTGGCCCTGTGATATTTAAGAGGAGATGGCATGAGGCAGCCTCTCATGGTCAGGCTTCTGCTTCTGGGGGACAGCAGCATCCCCAAAAAGGGACATAAACATTAGCCATGTGCTACAGGGGACACCCTGCCTACATTGCACTA
The DNA here is from genome assembly GCA_002631895.1 of Agapornis roseicollis. Taxonomy (NCBI): domain Eukaryota; kingdom Metazoa; phylum Chordata; class Aves; order Psittaciformes; family Psittacidae; genus Agapornis; species Agapornis roseicollis. The sequence continues at coordinate 12,762 of NDXB01013824.1, forward strand.
AGCTTGAGCACTCCCAGTCACCAAAGCCAGTCAGCTCAGCAAATGGGCATTCAGCCCAAGGGCACATATTAGTGTGACAGGGAAGGAAGCCTGAAGTTGAGTGAGCTCAAAACCTTGCTTAACTAGTAGGGTGGATGACCTAATGGCAAATCTCTGGCATAGTACCAATTTTGGTGCTTACAGAAATTAGGACTGGTAATGCATATAGTTTTTTTCTGAAATGAATTTGAGGCACCAGATACCATAGGAAGCTTGGCATCACTGCTAGCAGCATTTTTTTGTCTCCCAATTTATCATTAACAAAAGCACTTTTCTTTTTAATGTTAGTGGGACCCCTCCTAAAGTTTTGCTGGGTTTTTTTTTGGTGTTTACTAATGGTGATGACTAACTCCACCAATACTGGCTACTGGAAACATCCTCCTCATTAATGCTTTGGCAATGTCACCTTCGTATTACAGGCACAGATGTTTCTTCTCAAGCACAAATCTTACAAGTACTATCATCTAGCTCCATCATTGGAAGTGATTGGAAGGCAAGTCTAGACTTTTAAAAATAGGCTTAATAGTGTAGACTGGTAATGACGAAATACTAGTCAAAGCCATCTTCCAGTCTGAGGCACTCTATTTTTACATCATAATTGTTCCCAAACACTGCTGTGTAAAACTGTGAAGTGTTGCTAGTTAAAAGTAGCTGGTGAAAAGTCCAAATCCTCCTCCATTAACTACTTCTAAGTCTCTCTTTGGATCTCACCCTGGTCATGGCTCCTGTAAAATATCAGAAAACACTTAGGCAGTCAATGTACTGTATCTACTGCCTCTTCTAATTCACTCTTCCTCTGTGATTCACCTGCTCTTGTTTGCTCTAGTTAAGGCAGCTGCTGGGATGTAAGCTCATATGAGTGGGAATCACTGTTTTGGTGCACACCTGCATGCTCTTCAATACAGCAGGACCTCATCCCCACATGTTAATGTGAGATGGACACTAGAAACAACAAACTCGGGGTATTTCTTGCTGAGAGAAAAAGAATGGCTGTCGGATTTTATTTTGGAAGTGCATGCCACTATGCTGTATGTCATCAATATAGGGACTTAATTGACAGAAGGATGGATCAATCTGACAGTAATACAGAAAAAGACACCAGTCCATATATAAATAAATCACGGCCAAAACCTCTAAAATATACAGATATATTGCTGGAGGGAAATTCTCTGCTATACAACTTGACAATTGCTGTTAGCTGGAATAGTTTCCATTCTAATTTTATATATTTTACTTTTTTTCAGTATTTTAATTGTAAATTATTATCAGTCAAACTGCATGAATATAAGAATATCAGAAAAGGATGTTATGGATAATGAAAGTGGATAGGGAACAGAATGTTTTCCAGACTGAACAAAATGTTGTCTTTGGTAGGTCTGAGCTACTCCGATCTGAATACCATAAAATGTTGATGGGACTTAGCTCTAAAAGCTTATTTTAGGCCATTTCTAATTTCTTGGGGTTTTTTAGGGTGACAAGATTTACAGACACAGCTTCTTAGCATGAATAGCATGCATGGAAAAATTTATGCTAAGGTGAAGAATTTCTGCAAATCTCATTTGTTGTAACGTACTTATTGGCATGAGAGTTCAATTGTGTATGAGGTTCACTGTACAGCTATTAAAATGCCGTGTAGCATTAGATTAATGTAAAGATTCATGTGTAAGGAAACCAACTGCCACCTGTGGCTTCTATGTCACTGCTGTTATTATTCATGAGCTTTAGGCTGCACATCGATCACCTCTGTTCTTCACTCACTATTGCAGTAGTTGAACATAGGAGAGAACAGAAATCATGCCAGATACTCCCTGTGCAAAAAATCAAAACGGAGCTTTTCCATTTTTTTTGATACTAAATAAGAAATTCAAATGAAAATAAATGTAGTTCCTGACTTACCGGCTCTCACTGGTACACAGGTCAGTGCAACAGTAATAAAAAAAATATAAAAATGAAATTTTTAAAATCTATACATTTAAGAGTATTAAAAACATTAATAAAGTATAAAATATGGTTAATTTTTAATCTTAATTACTTTTATTGACTTTCTCATTTTAATATGACAAAGATTTTCTGCATCTTTTACAGAAATACAACATATATGGAAATTGGGAATTTTAGAATTAAAATCCTCTTAGTGAGATACTGAAATCAGATCATGATGCTGATGCTGTTTAATGGGATTCTAGAACTTATTCAAGTTAGATTTTGTTTTAGTGCATTGGATAATAACTGTGAAGTGTAATTACATAATATTAAAATGTAATAAAATTGTTTCCACACTCATACCACAAAGCCTGACTGTTAAAAATCATAAAACAAGGATTGTCAGAATATGCTGCTCTTAAGCTGCATCAGCAGCATAACTTCTTTTGCAATGAGTAAGTCTGAAGAAATTTTTCACGTAAGGCTGTTAAAAACCCTTCACAAACGCCATCTGGTTATAGCCATTAACTATGGGAAGAGATTGAAAGGAGTGGCTTTACAGAAATATGAATAAGACACCATAGCACAAGGCAAAAGAGAAAAAGAACATTCAAACTATACTGTGTAGTAGTCCTTTTCCATAGTAAATACATATATCTGGGAAACAAGTCATAAAATGAGAAACCATCATCGTTGGAAACCATTTTTAAATCTCATAACCCCCCAGTGTCGCTTTTTACAAATAAAAGAAAATCATCATATAATTGGGTTAGGAAGGTGCAAGTCTTCTAAAATATAGTCTCCTGTTAAAGAAATTAAATACTAATACAGTGAAAAGGACAACATTTTTTACCATGGAAATAATATTTGCACAAACCAGGACAAAAAAGCATCTTCTAAAACAACTGAGCAGCAATAGTAATGCCACTCTATGTTTCTAATATTTATGCCCAATGTATTTATAATAATCTTTTCCAAGGTTTGTGAGAAATAAATCTAATCTCCCCTTTTTTTCAATCTACACATGGTATATGTGCTAACTTACTGAATTCATCCTTCATGCAATTCCAGTTTATTAAAGAGGTTAAAAATTTATAAAACTCTGATGGGATATGGTTTTAATGCTTCATCACACTACCCATCATTTGCTTTTCAATCTAGATCAGAATGATCTTTCCGACTTCCCTGCAATCACCTACCTGCACAGCTAATATTTTCTGAGCGTTCTCCTGAGAGGCTGCCTGGATCCTCGCCAGCCCAGCCTGGTTGGAGAGGCCATGCTGCCTCCGCTGTGCTGCCAGCACCCCGTGCAGCCGCTTCTGCAGTGCCCAAAGCTGGGACAGCAATGCCAATGATGCCAGTGGGGGGGTCAAGGCAAGAAGGTGAAAGGGAGGAAGGGAAAAAGAAAAAAAACAACAAAAAAAGAATTAAATTCCCAAGTCAGAGTAGGAGAGGAAATTAATGGCAGCGTTCAAGAAGAATGATGGAGGGAAATATAGAAAGCAGTCAATAGCCCATTCTGCGCTGTACAGGCCTGACAGGAATTTCACAGTCTCTTGGTTTTTCAGCCCACTCATGCGCATTCATCAGAAACCAGTCACATCTGGCTGCCAGGATGGGGGGTTAATTTTCTCTAAATGCCTCAGCAGTTTTGTTCTAGCTGAGGCAAACTCTGTGACTGCAAAGCTGATGAGTAAAATATTTCTACTTCACCCAGTTTAACTCAAAACCGATAGCCTCGGGACATATTGAACCTTTCTTATAAAAATAATCTTTTGAAGCTTTTTGAATGGCACATCAGGTCAGGCCAAAGTTTAAAATGCAAGTTTAAGATTTTGATGGACACAAGAGCTTTTTTTCCTGTGTAAAGCTTATCATAGCTTGGCAATGTGTGCTTTAGTGCATGACAAAACTAAAGAGAATTAACTTAGCCATCAACTGCTCAGGGAGAACAATAACAGGAAAGAAATTTCCATATAGAAGTTCCTATTAATCTACCCAGCTATAACCATATGACATGAAAGTATCTAACAGCACTAAATTGCACTGAATGCAGGAGCTGAGAGTGACACTACTTAAAAAAAAAAAAAGGATTTTATATAGACTTTTAGAAAATATAACACTTATCCTAGGAACTGCATTTGGTGCAAAGGGTCCTAACCAAAATGATTCCAAGAGGAAGTGCAGGAGTGCTTACCTGATAGGCTTTTGCTATTTGCTAATAGTAATTATTGTTAAAATCTACAGTTAAGACTGTTATCAGTTTTTTCTTAATCTGCAAGTCCTTGGAACATATAAACATGGTGTGTCAGGTCTCGCTCTAGAAGAAAAATGTTTTAATGAGATCTGAAAATCTACCAACACAGAATGTCTTTGAAAACAGCTGTGGGGTTTGGAAAATTCTGCAATCATTGCAGCATACTCTAGGCTAGTTTTAATTTAGAAAACTAAAATTTAAGGCACTGAAATCATTGCTTAGTGGAAATTCATTGGTTTGTGTTTGATCAAGTAGTAATTTCAATAAATTCTATAGCTACTGTTAGCATGAGGCCTTCAAGAATATGCCTGTCAACCAGATTAATACAATGGATTATACCATGCCTTTCAAAATATTACATTTCATTAAGGTCAATGCCACAGGTCAATAATTGAATCAGTTATAAAGAACCTTTTACATGATAAGATATGACTGCTCTTTAGGAGCAAACGCAGTGTACCAGGTGAAAAATATACTTTTTCAAAAGAATGTACATTACAGTAATATCAAATGAGCTATTACAGCCTAGAGAGTAATTAATGCACGTTTTCAAAATTAATGGCCTGATTTTCAAAGATACTGAGTTTCCATAAGTCCCATTAGGTTCTAAGGAAGCTGTGAATACTCTGCATCTTTGTAAATGAGGCTGCAAAGTATTAAAACAGACCTCTATACATATATTTTTTTTTGAGACCTGCCAGTGTATATTAGAAATAACATGAGGGAAGGTAGACAAACTGAATGGGAAAGTATAAAAATATCAATCTGAATCATAGCCAAAACCTGAACCCAAATTATGAATATGTTTTCCAGCTTGGAGAGCCTCTTCTAAGTAACGCTATTCCTTTCTTCATCTTGCAAGAATTATTTTGTTTCCTGAAATCTATCTCATTCTGCAGATCTGCTGTTATTGCAACTGTTTTCAGATCTCATGTTGTTTGATATCATTCTGGAGTCTGAAAAAGAATGCAGGTTAGAGAAGAGCAACTTATGACATTTTAATAGAACAATTTGCTTCAGCCCTAGGAAAAATAATTAAGTAGAAAACTACTTCTGGATTATCAAACCTCTAATTTTTGTAAAAAGATAAAATAATTGCAAGGTATCTATTGTGACATGATGAAGAAAATGGTGGTTGGGGGAGCTCAAAGGATCTGTAAGTGAAAGAGGTGTTATTAAGTGAAAAGAATTAATGGCTATTCAGTTCAACACTACCCAACATTTTGTCTTGAGAAAATCAAGACATTCAAAACCTTTGAGGTTTGGCTATTTGAAGAGTTGTATATTTATTGAGAATAAATTGACAGTTTATATATTTATTGAGAAAACTTGACAGTTTATAGTGGCTGATGTCCAATACGACTTTCACTACTGTTTCTCATTTCAAAATTACAAGTCTGTGATAGCTGTTACTATTGTAAATATCCCTGCATCTAATGTATCTCATATTTCAACTACATTTTATTGTGCCTAGCATAATGGAGCCTAAACCCAATATCTATTAATTTTACAATATGGGTTGCAATATAAATAACATTCATGCATACAGTTGGAAATGCATATCTGTGAGAAAGCTACAAATTGATCAGATAATGTTACAGGCTTAGAATGAACTAATGGACCCACTAATGTAGGAGGGGGTCATGCAATCTCCTGGGTTGGATGCAGGTCTCTAGCTGAGAGAACAATTTAAAATACAAAAATCCCAAGTTACCTAGCTAAAACACACTTCTAGACCAGAAGTAGCCTGTAGATTTCATAAGTTTTGTCATTATCTCCCTGTCCTTCCAGGCACCAATACTGTTCCCTTAGATCATCTTCTCACTCATACACTTTTTTATCACATGTAGAGCCTTAAGAATGCGTGTCATGCTCCAGTTGCATGCACAACATTACTGCTAACTCCATTTTTTATTGCTTTTTTTTTTTTTCACTATTTGAAAAAGAAGCTGTTGTATGATCAGCATGCCAAGCCAAGGGCTGCCAGCGCAGTTAACAGCATTTGCAGTGGTCAAGATATAAGAATATGTACAGTAGCCAAATATTTTTATGAAGTTCACTTTGGTTTTGCAATTTACTTTTCTGTGAGAGCAGGACTGAAGGAAAATGGTGAGTCTCACCTCTGTGCCTCACAGGATCATGGAGAAGATTCTCCTGAAAACCATGCTAAGGCACATGAAAAACAACAAGGGGGTTGGTGACAGTCAACACAGCTTCACCAAGGGCAAACCATGCCTGACACATTTGGTGGTCTTCTGTGATGGGGCTACGGAATTGATGGATAGGGACAGAGCAGTTGATGTTGTTTACCTGTCCTTGGGCATCATGGTGTTCTGTGAGGTATCCCTGCCCATGGAACAAGGGTTGGAAGTAGATGATCTTAAGGTCCTTTCCAACCCAAACTATTCTATAATCATATGACAAAGGAAAAAAAAACAAACAAAACCCACAAACAGAAGCAAACTCCAGATTTTGGGTGTTCAAGAGGACAGGAGGGAAAGATGCACCAGGATCTTTGTTTATGTCATTCTTGTACTTGCCACGGATGAAGATGATACAGGTTCACTGTTAGCCCCCACAAAATGACCTTCCACTAAAGGGACTGGAGGGGTTTCTGCAGCATCAAACCAAAATTCATTCTGCAAGGAGGAGCAATAGCTTTCAAAGAGGTGTCAGAGGTCCCTTTTATTGGGAGGGGACAATTTTTGCAGCAAGTGACTTCTCTCAATCCTCATCCTACAAACAAGGAGATGGTGAGCCAATGGCTTTGCTGGAGAGGCACCTTTGTGAGCTGCCGGGGAGAACGAATGATGCTGTCAAGGAGTTGTCCTTGCCATTCTTCTGCTTTGGGGCTTCACTGTCATTCTCCTTCACTTGTATTGTGGCTCCCCTCTGTGCCTCACAGCAGAGGGGACCATATGGCTCTATGTTTGTTTAATTCCTTATTTATATGTGGTACTAATACCATCAATAATATCAGTGTAAGTTTGGAAAAGGAAGCTGCTGTTGCTATCTTGCTAGAGATGAACCTTATGGATTGGGGTACCTTATTCTGTACTCACTTTTAAATATTTTGGGTTTTCAAAATACTTCATTAAATTTGTGTTTTCTTTTTCAGTAACATGATTGAAATTAAGCTAATATTTCAATCTGTAATTTCTTATTTGAGGGATCAAACTGGAATAAAAAGAATGTGATTGATAGTATTCAAAGCAGAGGCCTACCCAAGCCTAAATTATTCCAACTGTATTGTTTCTAAATCCTCATTAATTAATGCTATTTTAATATTTGGATTCTCTATACATTAAACAAAGGGCAAATTAAAAGAAAATTCCACACATACAGAAGGAACTGTATCTTATTTAGACCAGAATAGTTTTTACTTTTGTAGTCTGGCAGTCCACAGGAACCCAAAAGCTTCACCTGCTTATTTTTCATCACATTCTAGCTACGCAGGACTAGACCAATGCAGATTACAGACATATTTAACAATGAACCCAAACTAGGGGTGTTTACTTGATTAAACATGAAATGACATGTGGCCCCATTAAGAATACAAAGTGAACAGCACATGGAACTTAGTCATGATGCTTTTCTCGGTCAATAGCACAATACTTGGACTGCTTCAATTGCCAGTTCTGGCCAGTGACTACATGTTAGCATTATATTGGGTTATCATTACAAGCCTAATTCTCCTCTCTGCTGTTTGTAATTAGTGAGATTCAACTGATCTGATTACACCTCTTCCTTCATTACACCTGAGAATGCAAGGGGAGAATAAGACCCTCTGTGAATAAAACTTCATTTTATCTTTCCAACATGATAACTATTCATAATACAAATGCATTCTGCATTTAGAATACATACTTATATCTAAGATGTCTGATGAAATAAAACTGCAAGGTTCTGGGTCACATAAAAGGTACTGGATTTTATTACAGGCTGAACTGATATGCTGCTTGTCTCAAAAGAAGATTATCTGTAAATTTTGCCAAATTTTAAACATTTGATCCAAAAATGTGCATGGCAGGTGTTTGCCTCAGGCTAAATTTGTTTAGATAGCCCAAGCAGTTTGCTTATTTTGGTAAGGTATTCTGGGCAAGATACAATATTCTGCTTCTGTTACAAAATTACACTGATATTTCTTTTACTAGAAGCAGTATGCAACAGGGACTCACATTTAAAAGAGACAGCATTTTAGTATGTAATATGACTTTCTCATAGAAACAATCTGATGAGAACTCTTAGTCTGTGGAAAACAATTGACTGCAGATAGCCAATAGTAATTTTTTCCATAAATGCTGTCTTTTGTAAGCATTCTTGAGCTTCTCACTGGTACTACAGTTATCAGTCTGCTTGTGTACCAGCCTTGCTGAGCAAGTAAGAATGCTTATCTCTATATAACTCTACCTTGTGCATAAACCATCTTCCCAAAATGATTTGTCATACAGTAGATCAGGAATACAGAACTGAAACCTAATTTTCTCTATAATGTCTGTTATTTTGGTCCAGGATGAGATTTATCACTGACAACAATGCCTATCTTTGTATCGGCATAAAAATCTATCTGCTGGTGCTCAGCAAATCTGAAGGAAAAAAGGTCTTTGTGAAAACTGAACAGTATATTTGGATTAAACTATGAAGTCTGTGTTAAGGATGACAACTTGTGATTAAGAAAACCAACTGTTAATCAAAACTGCTGTAATTCTAACTATCATAGTCCAATCTAGGGCTTACATAGCTATGTCAGGATACAGTAATATCAAATGGGGAGATCCCAATCTAGGCCATAAAAATGACATATTTATGGCCAGTGCAATATTTTACCAGGAAAAAAAAAAAAAAAAAAAAAAAAAAAAAAGGGAAAAAAAAAAAAAAAAACAAAA
>NDXB01013824.1:21949-45563 GCA_002631895.1 Agapornis roseicollis
AAATTTAAAAAAAAAAAAAAAAAAAAAAAAAAAAAAAAAAAAAGTGGGTTTTCTTCAAGTACTGACTGAAATTTCTTTTTCCTTTCCTGAAGTTTCCTTCAGCCTGAAAAGTAGGAAGCAAACTAAGCCACATGGCACAAGGAATGGAAATTTCTGTGATTACAGAGACTTAGACACACAGCTACTCTGAAGAAAAGGTGGTTTTGGACTGAAAACAATCCAAGGAAAAGCAAATTGAGGCACTGAACAGAACTAGCGGCTGAAGATGATGCTGCAGCTACGGTAAGTAGATAGAGCTACTTACCAAGTGATTAAAACCATTAGTGGATATTAAAATGAAGAAGAAATGGAGTAAGCAGCAAGAATGGAAAAATATACATAGCTGAGGCAGATGAGAGAAACAGATGGGAAGAGCATTTCCAAGAAGTCTCACTAGACTCTACCCACCATCAATACCATATTTGATGAAATGTTATGAACCTAAATCATTTAACAATAACAATAACCAATTGAGACATCAGCAATAGACACAGCAACCCAGAAACTAAATAATGTCAAAGCAGATGGCAGTGATCATATTACAGAGAAATGGAGCACTAGATCCCACCATTAAAACAAAACTTATAGAATTGTTCAGAGAATAAAAGATCTCTCTCTTCCCTCCTGAAAGAGAAATCATTTGTAATGTAAAATCATCCAGGATGTAAGGTGAAGGTGGGCAGAAATCTTAGTAAACAATATGCTGAATTCAGCTTAGGTGAACATGAATGAACAAGAGATAGTCATAGTAAGTACCATCATAAAATAATACATCATCAATTCTCAAAAGTACTTAGAAAGCTTATGTACATCTGCAATCATACACTGAGCACGAATCAGGTTCATTCAGTGAAGAAGACAGAGGATAGTGGAAGACAAAGTATTCTGAATGTAACCTTGCGGAAATGTATTATATTCATTCTATGCTACACTGTACACCTGGCATGTTTACCAAATAATTTAAACCCAGCTTTCCAGGCATAACTGGGAATTTTGTCCTTTTTTTTTTTTTTTTTTTTTTGAGTCATTGAAATCAAGCATTTTACTTCTTGAGCTGATTAGCAATGACAGATTCAACTGAAGACAGTGGGGAGACCTGAAATCAGTGTGCCATGAAGAAGGGTGTATTTCTGACATCACTGTAGGGCTAGATCTGCAAAAGGCTTTAGGCATCTGCTTGCTATGTTAGGCAGCTAATACTATAGTTACTCTATGGTGTTGACAGTATAGGAAACTATGATTATTTCACTGAAAGAGTCTTTGATTAAAACATGACTCTTATATTCAGTTAATATAACTGTTTCAACACCACTCTTGACTGACGCTGATATAACTGGTACCTGACCTTCCTGTACCTGACCTTCTGGATTCAACATAACATTACTTTGTAATTACGCAGTAGTGCCTCTTGAGACATCAGTTTATTACAAAATGTAGCAAACCAAAATGAAACTAACAGAAGAAGCGTTAAATACTAGTCACTGCCATCACGATTTTCAGACTTAAGCAAATTACCATTACACGTTGAACAGAGACTAATATGTCACTTCTAAACCTACACTTTCTCTGTTTTCAAATGATGCTAATCTTATATCAGAGGATCCGATGTGTGTGTCATATTAATTCAACAGTGCACTGTGAATGCTAAATTCTATGTAAATTACATAAGCCTTATCAGTTCCATTCATTGTTACAACTCAAACAACGGCAATTACAACAACTCTACAGATTTTGGTGCTGTAAGAATGGCAGATTTATTAGCAAAATCCAGTTAATATTTATCTTTTTATACTATTCAACTACCAACTTACACCTGTACGATATACAAAGCTCCTAAGTAATAAGATATTTCTTTATTGTCAAATCTGCTGCACAGACTGCTGGTAAAGATTACATAGCTCATTTAAATAAAGCTCTTTTGTCAACAGACTGGATATACTTTAAAAATGAGTAAAAGCCTCATGAAAAAACAAATCTCAGCTGATGTGCAAGTATACATGACAAGATGCACTTGTTTTTTGACCTTTTTCCAGTTGTTAATGCTTTGGTAAGCAGATTAGCAACATTAAATTTAAAACCAGGAAACTGCATTTCAAGATTCACTGAAAAACAATTGAAGAAAAGCCTGAAAAATCAGAGTACAATCTTCTACTAAAAATATCAGTGAATGCAAACAAAAAGATCAGTTAATGGAGGCAGAAAAACATCAAAGACTGGTATTGTGATTTTTTGCTGCTATCAGGAAAAGGAGACAATAGAGGTAGATCAGGATATCTTTCTGCTTATTGTGGCTACTTACTGTAATACCAATCTGAAAATTAAAATGTGCTTTTTATTACATTCCTGAAAATGTAGCCTAGAGTTTGATACTGAGTAGATATAGAATTTGTGTGATATTATTCTTTCCTCAAAGATTTTTATACTTGCCAATTTCTGTTGCTATACAAAGGAAATATATCTGTACTTATCCAGATGGCTCACTCTATTTTGTTTAGTAACACTGATAATCAAATACTGCATCCCCAGGAGCCTGCAGCAATGAATGGGAATATTTTGCAAGGGTGCAGATAACTGCACTTACCCCAAACCAAAGGTTTAATTTTTAATTATTTTTTTAACACCCAAAGCTCTCATCTGCAGGCGCCTACAACTTTCCCCAACTTCCGTTTGGTACTTGCACAAGGCCATTAGAGGAAAATGCCAGAAAGCATGAGCTGAATTGTTGAAACCCTGCAAGTAAATAAGACTGCTCTAAAGAAATTCCTGACCTTGTCATCAATTTCTCCTGTTAAAGCAGCCATAATCTCTAATCATTCCTTCTACGGATTCTACTGCTTACTCCAAGGAGATGAAATTGCATAATAAAATGCCATATCTCATCCTCTGTCCCCTCCTAAAGGATTTCTGGAGTATAATTGTTAACACAATTTTCAAAAAGTGCACCATTACTCTTTTGGCATTTGGTGTGGTTGAGAAATTTTTGTATGAGTTTGTAATCTTAAAAATAAAACTAATTAACATTAACATGGGTAAGTTAAGTTACAATAATTTTCCAAGCAATTTAATAGTTAAAGAAGATAGGCTTCATTTCTGTGAAGGTTGAATTCATGTCTTCTTTGCTACCTTTGAAATACAGCAAGATTAATTACCAAAATGTACTTCTGTTGTAGCTCTAGCAGAATACAAAGACAGCATCCTGCCTGTCTTGACTAAGGAACATCAAACATTATGACTATAAACATTTATGTTAAGCCATTGTTTCTGATTCATATAAAGTATATCCTGATTACTGTGGAACAGTAAAATGAAATTCAAAACAAGACATTTTATTTTTTTCTAGATGACACATACATTTATCAGTTACCCTGTATAACTGTGAGGTGATCACACAAGACTGAGTATTCAAGGATTGTAAATCAAGCCCATCTTGCTCTCTGGTCGGAAACTAGCCTGTTGTGACCAGACACTATTGCCATTTCCTTTGTGTTTCTAGGCCTTTGGTACCTGGAAGTGATCTCACCAGCGCTGTTATTCACCAGCCTATTCCTAGACTTTGCATACTGTGACCGTGCATGGCAATAGCCTAGGTCATACAAGGGAAACCTGTGCAGTTGCACATGCTCTTGGATGTGCTGCTGAACCCCCACCAGCACCCCTTTAACTGTGACAGAAACTTGACTTTTAGTTAAGCATTTCAGGAATAACGTGGCCTTCAGCTGAGCAATGCCGGGTTTTGCACAAGTATCTTTCCACATGGGTTTGCACAGTATACTACTCGACCAGCAAAAGCAGCCCACAGGCTGGATATTCTGCAGGGCCAACTTGAGCACAGAGAGGTAAGTGTGCTTCCTGGAAGGCAATGAATCAATCAGAAGAACAGCTGGCCAATTAAGATGTGCATAACTTCTTGCCAGATGTTACCTCTGTGCTGATGGCTGACTGCATCTTAGAGATGCACACTGTTTCTCAACCCCTGGGGCTACTTTCATATCGTTAAATAAACAGAGCTAGGAACCATTCGATGGAAGTAAGGGTAAGTGGCACACTCTGGCTTTGTCCACACTGTGCAGTACACTACCCCTTCTCAGTCATCTGTGACTGCCTCACTGCCCTAAGATGCAAATGGTATTTTAGGGGAAGAAAGGGTTAACAGCTGAGTAACTTGAATTAGTGTGAAGGCTGCGTTTCTGCCTATGAAGATGAAATACAGAGTAGATGTTGCATACCCTTGATATTAAAAACTCTTGGGATAGTGGTGGAATACTGTACTGTGTTGTGGGAGCCGAAGCTGGTTCTGTCCTATCCAAGTTCTCTGCTTGAAGCAGTCCCTGTTGCATGTTATTCCTCAACTTGTGCTAGGCCTTCTTTTGAAAAGTGGTATGTAGAACAAGCCAAAACAGGATATGGTACCATAAATCTAGAGCACAGAGGACTATGAAGCAGGCCAAACTAGGTCCCTATCCCTCTTTTATTTTGCAGACCAGATGTCACCTTCATGACCAACAGTATCCTGAACTTCCAGTTGAAAATGTTTTGGAAAAAGCCAGATGCACACATGTTCTTCATAAACAATAAGAAACAAATTAATGGATTAGGAAGGAAACATGAAGGTTGCATGGTGTCTAGCTTCAACAAGCAGCAGAAGACAGCCAAAATGTACGTGGCTACAAGGTATTACTGTAGGTCAGATTAGGAGTCACACTGTGAAGGGAAAAAGGGATACCTTGAGACATAAACTGAAGTTTTTAAGTCATCAACTAACTTGAATTAGACATCCTTAGTCTAACCAGACTTCTTAATGTGGAGACAGAGACTAGATTATGGAAATTTTATGAAAAATATTCAACTTAGTCACTCCCTTCCTGACTTTGATTCTAGCTCTGATTTACATATTTATCCTAGACAGCTGTTTTCTTTCTTGTTCAACCAAGAGGTCAACATAAGATGACAGAATGCCCTTTCTTGCTTAATAAACATAAGCATCTTTTGAGGTTTACACAGAGTCACATTCCCATATCCACCACACCTATGTATCAGCTTCTTAGTACAGTCATTTATCTTGTACAATTCTTGGTATCATCCTCACTGAGACGTCTAAAGGGAAACTTAATTCTCCAGTCTTAGAACATAGCACTCAAACAGGCAGCCCTTGTTAGGATCTGACTGTATTATCTCACCACCAGTATCTGCCTGTCTTCAGTCAGGGTGGGCACTGTGTTGCAAAAATGAGTATTACATGGAAGGCAGAAATTAAAATGGTGTTCGCAAAATAGAGTTTACAATTAGTTAAATACACAGATTTAGTCTTTAACAATACACATCATATTAAATAGCCATCAAAATAAATAGAATAAAAATTTCGGGCCTTGCCAGAAGCCTTTGTCCTCAGAAGGGCTTAGAGATTCAGCCACATTTTGTAGGAAACACAGTGTAACAGAAGGAAAATGCTAAATGAAGTCACACATTGTCAGTAATTCTATCACTCAGTAAGTACTAGAAGTTATTCATACAAGATGCCATGAACACTCAGCTAGTGTAATGTAGGTTAGGACCTAATGCAAAGGAGAAGTTCAGATGATCTTCCAAAGGCACTGATGCACTTCTTTCGGTTCTACGAAGAAGAAGGATGAAAAGAAAAAAGAAAAACAGATTAAGAAGAAATTTAAGAACAAGAACAAGAAGAACAAGAAATAAGAAAGCATGTGTCTGAGAAGTTAGGAATGAGAATTCTTTACCTTGACAATGAAGCTCTATTTCAATTTGCAATATTCCCACCTCAATATTTCATAAAGAAACAAAAATATTGAATGAATACTGCTGGAAAAGCAAAGTTATAAATAAATACATTATTTGTAGTAACTCTTTAAAGTGATTGAATAAGCAAACATTTTCTTAACTTCTGTTGTTCTATCTGCTCTTCTGTACTCCACAATATCTTCCCCTCTTCAAATTTTGAGAGCTCAGGCAGTAAGCAAATAATCTGCTATTGCATTTACAGTCTGAATTACAAAGTATAGTTTGAGTCTTTACAAGTATGTACATGGACTTTGAATAGGGCAAAATACTCTAAGTATCAATGGGATAAAGCAAGCTGAATTCTGTTGTTTCCATCAGAAATCATACTTCTGTGCAAGTCATATTTCTCCCACTTTTCCTTCTCAACAGCATCCAGAGATTGGCAGCCATCAATTAGATTTTAATGCTCTTATAAATTATTTATTACATTATATTATATAGATGAATATGTACTTTATATATATGACCATATCATATATATTATAAAGCAGCTATTTACATACCAGTAAGGTAAGGTCTCTGGTATAGTCCCTGACAAAAACTTCAGTCACAGGATTGTATTCTGTTTGTCACTTCAAAATTGAATGTAAAAGTTAAATGACCTTTCATTTCTTGATACATTAGGAAGTTTCCAGCCACTTCATCCATTTCTAAAGGAAAAAAGGGCATTCTTATTTTCTGGAAGTAGCAATTGTAAGGTTCACATACTTATTTTTCACCTGCAGGCCATGAATGCCACTGATCTCCTCATCTGAAGGACCCATGGAAGCACAACACATTTTAGTCCGTGTGTGTATGCAGCAGTTTCCAGCACAATGAAATTCAGGCTCTTGTGGAACTTGTCCTATTGCTGAATGTGAAAAGAAACAGGATGTTCACCCACAGATCAGAGCTGGGTGAGCTCTTGTTTCAGGGCATGGACAAAGCTGGAAACAATCACATCTGAATCTTGTATTCCACACCCCGTCTTGCATTCTACACCCCACTTTCATTATAAGGGGAACAGGCAAACATTGGAGTGAATAGTGAAGACAAAGACAACAACCATATTTTCAACTTATGAGAAAAGTAAAAGGCCTAAAGCAACAAATTGCTAGTGAAATTAACAGCAACTAAAGTCAGATTTGCTCAGCACTGCAATGTTCCCTAGAATCTGTCATTTTTACATTGCAGGAAGGAAACTGGAAGTCCTAGGAGGCCATGCTTTAGCCCAGACAGATCCATGCCTCATCCTTTAGCACCACAACAGGGAGCCTATTAACACTGACAAGGCTGACTGCCCTGCAATTGCAGACTTTTAAAACACTGACATTCTTGGCCCCAGCGGCATAAGGCCTTAGGACCTGTGCCCTAGATTTTGGGGAACACCTCAGGACCTCTTGGTACCAAGTGTCTGGCTCTGCTGGAAGCCACCAGTGTCCCCTCCACAGAACTGTGACCACATTCTCTGTTATGGGAGGGCTACAAAGGCACAGTCAGGCTACTTAGATCTCAGACAGGTACCATGTTGGAATCACAGACCCCAGCCTAGTATGGGGAATTTGGCATCTCTTTCCAACTTCAAGCAGAGTTGCACTGAAAACTTAGTTTCTATCAGTGAGACATTAATTGAACCCAAGTTGTTAAATAGTAGCCTACTTTTTTGTTTTGGCAGATTTTCACTTATTTGTTACTTCTTTATCAGTTAGTTAAGTGTGTTTTTTAAATAAAATAATCTTAAATTTGATTTGATCAAAAAGTATATACACCAAGTATAGTCCTAATTATACAGGTGTGATATTTATAAGGCAGATACAGTAAATAGAGAACATTAAAATAAAAGATCCCACAAAACTCTTGAATGCTGCTTCCAAAGTCATGTGCATTGAATGGACTCCATCTTAAAATTGCTTAAAATTCACTTCTTAGCAAGAATTACCATGGTACAGTAATTTTTTCCAAACTCATGAAAAATTCTTCAGAACTGATGAAAATTCAAGCATGTATGAAAACAAGGAAGTCAATACTAGCATGTAAGCTTCAGTTTGATTTTCACTATGTCAAGAATTTTGCCTTTGCTGAGAGGCAGTCTGTATAAACCCTTTCAAACAGCAGTTTTTCTAGATAAAAGCTGATGGCAGTAACAAACAGAACGGAAAAAACACATCTTTGGTTAAACTGTTTTAATGAGAAGGTACGTAAACCATTAATGACCTGAGCCAGTGACTTTGGTAGCCCTGAGATAGTTGGCGGGTTCCACCTGTCTTGATTTCCAAGATCCTTAACAGTCACAATTACACAAATAGATTCAGTATTATGTTCCTGATTACCAGATAAATGAAAGATGAAAAAAAGAACCTAGTTAATGCATTTATAATCACATGTAATTACCTTAAAAGGATAATAAAAAGGAAAGAGAAATGTTCAGAAGTTAGGAAATGCCAGATTTACAATTGGTTTTTCAATGTTAATTTAAGACACTATGCATTGTGACAGTCTTATTTATATTGTTCATAGTCTTTTTCCCATCTTTTTTAAAGAAATGGGTGGACTCACATTGTGAACAGAGCAACAAGTGCAGTAGCAGACAGTATTTCTGGGGGAGACTATTTCTACAGAGTATAACAATATAGCAGGTGAGAAAGACCTAAAAGGGGGTGAAATATTACTCCAATTTTTTTCCTAGATATTGTTGAGAGCAAATGACAACTGAGATTTAGGAATCTCTAATTTCTTCTCAGTCTTTGAAAGCAAAGTGGTCTTAATAGTCAGAGGTTCTTCCATTTTAACATAGACTTACAAGATAACTCCAATATATTCCTGGACCACTCTTTTTTCTTTTTTTTTCCAAATCACATTTCACCGTTTGCCTGTCCTTGTCCTGCCATTCTCTATCCCACAAATATTCAATCTAATTCTAGAAAGTCTTAATCTCACATTCCCTACACTCCCAAAACAACAGTAAAAACTATGTCTTAAGTAACACGAAACTGTGAATTAATAGTGGACTGAGGGAAGTTTTATCTACAGTGCAAACGTGTCAACATTGCAAAATAAAGGAAGATTATGGAGCAAACTAACCTATTCAGACTAACCTATTTGTTTTTTTTTTTTGCAGACAAAGCCTGCATATGATTCACTCCAGTAACTGCTCCAGAACACCTTGGCTGGCATGGTTTAGTGTGAGGTGTCCCTGCTTATGGCAGGGAGGATGGAACTAGATGATCTTAAGGTCCCTTCCAACCCTAACTATTCTAAGCTAGTTGTGCTGGTGCCTGGCCCTCAGCTTGGCTTAGCATCCTTAACCCAGTGTGGATACAGGATCTTACAAAGCTTGAAGAAACTATGCAATGTTAGTTCCATGGGCAANGGGAGGATGGAACTAGATGATCTTAAGGTCCTTTCCAACCCTAATGATTCTATGATTCTATATCCCCAGGCACCCTACATGTCATCATGTCACATCTCATGGCATACTATACATGCTTTCACTTTAACACTGTCTAAAAAATTTACTCATGTGGCTTCATATGATTTTGATTAAATGAAACTGAACATAGTACATAATATTATCACCAGTTAAGGCCACAAGGTCCCTGCTAAGGTCTAGAGGACAGGAACCCATAGCCAAGTGCTGTGCAATGTGGACAAGTCAGTGGTACTGACAAAGTCAACCTTGGTGCTGTGCAAACCAAGAAGAAACACCTTTTGGGTTTGAGCCCAAGGAGTGATCCTTGTCCTCCTTTCTTTATTTTTTTAGTATTTTTTAACTTATCAGTCTTTGCTGTCTTTGTTGCCATGATAATGCTGAAAAATACAAAGTATAAATGTCAGAAGCTGATTTTTCTGGGTTTGATGATCTTTTTCTCCCCACTTCCATGTTTGTTTCTCTTCTACTTTACAGGACACAGATTCAGCTTCTAACAGCAGAAATTACAATAATTATAGCTCATATTAATCTGTTTCTTCTTTCCCTAAAAAACTGAATAGAAAGTAAAACCTGGCACATGCCACATATATCTTGATTTCTTTTGGAAGAGAATTTACACTTACAAGCAATGGGGGGAAACACTGCACTTCAAAAGCTTCCTGTTTGGAAGAGCAGAACTGCAGGGCACATAGCAGGTACACCCGTCTATCAGTACAGACACAGTTACAATATCCTAGATAACAAAATTAGTCTGTTTCAAATTAAAGACTAGGTTGACCAGTTCATCAACTCTTTTTTACCCCTCTAATGGAAAATAAGGGCTTATTTGAAGGCTTTATACTATTCTAGAATTTGGAAAAGCCATAAAGAGTATATGAATAAATCTTTACGAGTTGAATTTATTTTAAAACCCCAACACATAAAGCCAGACAGATCACTTAACATATCTTTCAGATTTAATTCAAAAGTGGTAAAGACCCCTTAACCCTGTCCCCTTCCAAGGTCAATTATACCTGCTATATAGAATAACATTTTTTTTTTTCTGTTACCTGAAACATATACATAAGATAAATCTATCATAAACACAAATAGAGAAGAAAAACTCATTTTGAGTGGCAAAACTACCTCATCTAAGGCGACAATTTCAGGATAAGTACAAAGCCCTTATCTTGTACGGAGCCTAGACAACAGAAGATAATATCTGTCTGGAAAGTTAGCTAATATAGATAGCAAAGAAGTGCAAGAATTTCAAATATATGCTGTAAACCTGTTTAAGTACAAAGCTTTGAACTTAGGCGACAGCATAGGAAACCCAGTTTTTGGTGCCTACACAATAACTAAAAGGTTGCTAACTAAAAGCTGCATGTTGTTGGACATCACAAGATTTATTATTCAGAGCTCACTAAAATACAGCCACCAGAGATCTAGAAAATAGTAGTTTATTATATCATAAAAGCTAATAAGTGTTTATTGCACAGTTATTGCACATCTTCATAAGATTTAAAGAAGCTCCTAATTCAGCATATTTGTTATCAGTGGTTTTTCACTACAGGACATATTCTTTAGGTAAAACCAAACAAAACCCATAATATCTTTACTCCCCAAAACTGAAAATGGACAGCTCCACAGACATTAAAATAGCTAAAATAAGTAACAAGGTGGGATTTTACAGTGATTTTAATTTTGGATAAATATAAGATTGTAAATACAGTAGCTGGTAGTGAACATCTGTTTTTAGTACTATTACATCTACTAATCTGATTATAATACTCCATGTAGGAAATGAAACAACTGCATTTGCATGCCTACAGCTGAAGTCTGTTTTATTTCCTGTGGATCATCTATGTATCTAGACAGGTGTATTGACTTCAGGCTATTTTTACTGCTAAACATCTGAAATCACAACTGCAAACCGGTTCTGCAGGTGAGAATTTTCCTGACAGAATATTTACATTTGAATTTGAAGAGTCATCTGCAGCTTAAAGGAAGAATATCTTAATGGACAACTATAGGCATTGGTTTTAGAGTTGGCTTCTTTACTGGAACCCATATTTATGATCATGTCTTTCGGAAAGACTGAGTTTTCCCAGTAAATATTGGGCTACTGTTAAGTATAAGCTTAAATAAAAAGCTTAGGTGCCTAGCCTGAGGCTCTGGGATTTGAAAGCTTTGCCCAACTATTGAAACTATCCAAATTAAATAGCATTGTGCCACAAACTGGTAACAACAGGAACTACAGGATCTCAGAAGGAAAACTGCAGCCACTCTGAGGTTTCACTTAAAGAGCTAAACTTGAAAATTCCTCTTACACCTGTTAAGTAATCTCTGCTTGAGGATCAACATGAAGTTCCTATATGCACAAAATTTAACTTCAATTCAATATAACTTTCTTATGTGTCAAATTTTTAACTATTCCTTTCATAGCTTCGGGGGGAAAAAAAAAACAAAGAAAGAACAACAAACAAAACAAAAACATTTTTCTAATGGGCTGCTGATCAGAACTGTTATTCTGATGGTGAAATCCCAAAGGGAAACGTGTTTCAGATACAAAGTATTCCCTCCAGAGTCCCTGGCAGTCATAAAAAGAAGAACTTCCTGATGTATAAAGACAGTGTCACCACTGTCAGAGAATGCTACAGCAGGAAATGAACCACAAATAAAAGCAGTGTCTTTCTTCTTAGGAATCAAAATAGTAGTTTTTTTCACCTACAATAATTTTGGAGAATAAAATCCTGATGAAACCTTGAACACATCATGAGAAAAAACACTTGTCTCGAGTTTTAAATGGGCATATACTTAGGAAATTACTCAAGCTCATAATTTATAGAAGGTAAGCTTGTACACAACATATAGAGAAGGTCTCCATCAGTAAATCAAACTATAACTTTATAGAAGGTGAAATAATGTACAGTTCACAGCTAACTTCACTTTTCCAACAAATGGAGCCATAAATGCAATTTTCTGTCCTTTGCTCTGAAGAATTAATTTTAAGGTATTCATATTTTTCTTCAAGTACATCTTAAGTCTCAATTAAACCTCAAAAAGCTACAATAAAGTAACATTAAGAACCAAGTTAAACCCATCATAGCAAGGAAATTCAGACTTAGGCTAAAAATTTTGTCTCATTCTTCATCTTTAAATCACTCTGTTGTGGTTAGGAATTGTATGGCTTGGAGAAGTGTGTGATTTTTCATACTGCACAGTACATATGTTCCAGCAGTTAGGTTAAAGGAAAGTCAGAAATTTTAGTCCTAACTCTGAATTTCTTTACTTCTCAAGGCTTAACTCAAGCATCTATAATTACTTTAACCTGGTCTTTTTACATTTTAATCTTTCTGCAATGGAATAGAAAGTGGAATTCTGAAACCTCCTCTTTTGCTGTGTACTGCAATGGCACTTTCTAAATTTAAAAGATGGAGCACAGTTTACTACATGACACTGAATACATGCAGTTTTAAATGGCACTTAGACATGACCAGCTTAAATGTGGTAAAAAAAGCTTACACATTCCTAATATAAGTTACAAATTCAAACATTCGGGCATGAAAATCCTTTCCCTAAGTTGTTTTCAAGGTTCATCCTTTTTTTCTGCAATAACTAAAGCAAAGCCACAGTAGCTGCAGCCATTTGCATCTAAGGAAGAGATGTTTTGCTTTGGTGATATAGTTAATGAGTCTAAAAATATTCAGTATAATAATTCTGTCAAAGCCCCCACAGTCTCTTCAATGAGCAGAAGCCTGCAGGATTCCAATGGGGAGCCAAGTAATGAGCTCTCAGCATTCGCTCCCACACCGTCCAGACGAAATATACTCGGGCCTCAACGGTTCCACATCATTAGCAACATGAAACAAAGACACATGCTTGACTTTAATAAGCGACTAAAGTTGCTGGCTTATTAGGCTGTCACTGCACATAAACTCTCTTTCAGTGTGACAAAAGAGTCCCTTGCAAACAACAGAAAAAATAAAAAAAGGAGAAAAGGAGGGGTACACTTTTACAAAGAGAGGTTGGTATAATTTCATGTAGTAAGTGATTGAACGGAGTTGAACGAAGGCACACAGGAAGTGATGGGTTTCTGACACTGACTCTCACGGGCATGCTGCAGACTGCAGTTTCACTGCTGGAGACGACGGTTACGGTGGGCTGCAATGATCAGACTATGGGCATATGTGACTGAGTTTTAGTTGATATTCTTGCAAGACAGGAAGTGAAGAAGCTTATTTCCCACTGGGAGAAGGTTCAGGCATGATTAACTTGGGCATGACCAAATAGGTCAATGATATGACAATGTGTCTAGCACAATAATTAAGTGGGAAAATGTGTGTAATTTGTTTCTTCTTGTTCTTCACATACCAATAATGCATTAGCAAGGATTCATTTAATCTCTTTCATTATACAAGAATTGATACCAACACTGTACAATAGCTTTCCTTTTAATACATTTCCTTAAATTATGTTTATCAATTCAGCAAAATAGTTGCACTGATGAATAATCTTCAGTGTTTAAACACTAACATTTGGCTTGAAGAGCTACTGAGAAGATTTTTAAATGTTAATTTCCACTAAAGGTATACATAGACAGAAAAAAATATTATGATATTTACATTTTAAAAAGGGTGGCCTTTGATCTGAAGTAAAACTTACTATTAGAGATGTGCAGAATAGGATCCTCCTGTACCCCAAGCATATTCCCTATATCAAACATCCTCTTGTTTCATATGAGGGTGACATATATGAAAAATTAATGGGTGAGGTTAAGAGAAGTGTTCACTCATGCCAGGAGACACCTACCAGGTTGAAGATCAAAGCTCAGGTTCTCTGTTCTGCATTAATTCAGAGCAGGCATGGATATTTTTGTGCACTACAAAGTCACCAGTATAGCTTCAACAGAAGAGAATGACAAAAATCTAACCATACGCATTCAATAGCATGGCCCTAGAAAAATCTATCTGGCTTATTTGAGACATCCTGAATTCTCTGGTCTGAATGGGTTTAAGCAACCCAAGATGAGTAGCACTGTACTAGGCCCTAAGAACATGTTCCTGTTAAAGCTGAATATAGTCCTATAAGGATTTCAGTTCTGATAATCTGACATTTTTTTAAGGAAAAAGATTTCTTAACCAGATACACTCAACTTGTTTAAATCTTTATTTCACTCAGAATTTGTTTCACAAACATAATTTGGTTTTTTGGCCTCATTCTCAAACTCTTGATAATGGACACACACTTTCAGGAGGCAGCCATCTTATTAGTAACATCTATATATAGATTGATGGGCATGTTAAGGAGAATAATATACTGATTAAAGGTTAATAAAGATCTATATTTGGGGAGAATTCTACAAGAACGTTGTTAATTTTCTTTGTTTGGAAAATGTTGAAGGAGAGAGGGTTTTGTAGGCATTAGAATAACTCCTTTATGCTTCCAGCAGAGGTGACACAATTTAGAAAGATCACTGAATTAGAACATAGAACTTCACTATTGCTTCAACAGGCAAATTCATCAGAATTTCCAGGTAAATAAAAACAGGTTATCTTTTCATAATGTGAATTTTAAAACAAAAGCAGTGGTTTATCACAGCTTTTATAAATGAGGAACTGCAAGGATCAAATGCCCAGGAAAAGAACAAAAGGAATGAGTTGCTCTCTTATCAGCATCTAACAAAAAGAGATAGCACATAAATAACAACCACAGGGTATATTATAGCAAAAAGTAAAATCATTTGCTAGTTTCAGATGTAATCTTGGGATACTTCAGCAGCTGGTAGTATGAGCAGAAAGCAACCTTCACCATGAAGCTCAGGAGCAAGGTCTAGAACATAGACAGGCCCAACTTTATTCATCAGTATACACATCACCACAAGAATTGACATGACTATGGGAACATAATCCTGGAATGCTGCAGTAGGAGGACATACATCAAGCTCCCTAACATTATATACAGCAATTACAACTAGCTGTCTTTCCCCAAAAGACTGGGAAAAACTACTGAACTCACCTAGGGCATTCCCAGATATATGGAAAAAGAACTGAAGTACATACATAAATCCTGAAAAGTTCTCATTTCTGCAAGTAACTAGCACTTGTTAACCACTTCACAAGGAAAATATGGCTGTAGTCAAACAGTCACAGTATGACTGTAGTCACTCAGTCACAATGAACACAGCAGATACCATAGACACAAGTAAAGTTAATAAATTTTAGAGAAATTTCAAAACTTTGAGCGGAATTTTATCTGTAGAAAGAAAAAATGTCATTATGGATATAGCATCTATTCAGAATCAGTAGTTATTCAGCTCTTATCCAGAACCAGATAGGAAATACTAAAAACCAGGATGCTGTTGGAGATACCTTCAAAAGTTCAGTAAAGTGCAAAGTTGACCTAGGCAGGCAGGGTATGCTTGTATGTTTCTCTTAATGATCTCAGACATTTTTTCTAAATTATATAATTCATTTTGAACACATGAAAAATTCCAATAATTTATATTAAATGATAAATAAATGCATGAAAGAAAAATAACTCCCCCCAAATTTTCTTCCAGCAATAATACACTCACAATCCATAACTAACAGGAAGACAAACAATCCATATTTGGCACAAAATACTGAAACTCTATTTATACCCTCGTTCCCAGTTGATTTAAACCTTCATTAGAAAATATACAACTGTTAGTGCAGAAAAATAGAAATATCTCATATAATAAGAGTAAACTATATATGAATGAGAGCCAGACACCCTTTGACACACTGCTGATACAACCCCTGGCTTCAGGTATGCTACTGAATTGGAACCTCTGTTGGGGTAGCACCCCATACAGGATAAGGTTAGAATAAAATCATACTATAATAAATTTATCTTATTGACAATTTTATGCACCATTCACTACTGTTAATTTAATAAAATACCCTTGCAGGCTAGCTGCCCCAGTGTCCCAGATCGCATGTTCCAATACCAGACTTAAAGCAGCAGCTGGACTTCCCTGAACAGGTTGTCAGTCACTATTCAGTGGCTGACAGTACTTTTAATGATCATGGGCAATACTTTAGAAAGCTACAGCATTTCAGCTATAATTCTGAGCTAAAACTGTCTCTTCATTTAATTCTGGAAGGAAATTCTGGATGCAGGAATCTGTGTTTCACACAGAGATTCAGAATAGCTAAAGATCTTTCAAGTACCATATTCTCTTAATGGCTTGTTTGCTATACTTTGATCACCTTGCATCTAAATAGAAGAAAATGGATAAGGAAGGAAAAGAGAAACTTATTTTATTGTATGTATATTGATTTAGTATCATTAACTCCCCTTCATGCTCCTATGTTCTCCTGTATAGGTATATCAGAAGTGTAGCAGACAAAGCAATTTTCCAAGGTAATATAGGCTTATCTCTTTTGTTGTGGTCGCTGTTGTTTTTCAAAACACCTCCTTTCTGGGAAGAACACATATTCACAAAGTAAGGAAACAAAAGATAATCCCTTTTACCAGATTCTCCATATGGCAGTAGGGAGAAATAAATTATCCTAAGACTTTGTTCCTCCCCGAAGAGGAACAAAGAAAATAATGCAATTAGAAATATCTGGGGGTTATAGTAACTTCCAACTGTAGAAAGTAATGTCAAGCCTCTTGATGAATATCATAATGTTAACTTGACAGCAAGCTGGTTATCTGTATTCTGTCTGTGTGTCTCTCAGGTTTGCTCTCTGATATGAAGGCTGCCATTGCCTCCTTCTTTCCCAGTACATGCAAGTAAACTGTACACATACAGAGGCACTGGGGAGTACACACACAATAAGTGCTTCAGAGAACTTAAAAGGCATGGCTGCCTTAGTTACTCTGACATTTCTGACTATCTACAAAACCTGATATTACTAAACCAGTACGGAGGCAGGCAGATTATATTTAAAGAGGTAAACAAGCATATATATGGAATCTACGATTGCTCAGGTAAGCGACTAAAGTCGACCAAGCTCCTGTAAAATGAGCAACTGTTTTCAAAAATGTGTATTAATGGCATCACCATAGCACAATCTGATGCAAAACAGTGCTGTTACCTATTCTTCCTGATAAAACAGCTCCACCTTTAATTCTTTTCCCAAAGCCTTACAAAACCAGAAGAAATTTATGGAAATGTTAATTCTTGCCCAAATGAAAGAAAAGTAGTCTCTGATCATTCACCAGCATAATTTTTTGACCTGGGACATATTGTCAGATTGATATTGATGATTTAATGTAAAAAAAAGCCAAAAGCATATGTAAAACTCAAGTTGTCAGAGGTCTTTGACACATGAAAAGGTTACTGTACATCAGCTGCTCAGTCGTTTAGTCACTGTGCATGGTTTTATCTGTAACAAATGCTCAGTGCGAGATAACCCTGGAGTATTGTGTGTAGTTCTGGTGTCCTCAACATAAAAAGGACACGGAGCTGTTGGAACAAGTCCAGAGGAGGCCACGAGGATGATCAGGGGACTGGAGCATCTCCCATGCGAAGACAGGCTGGGAGAGTTGGGGCTGTTTAGCCTGGAGAAGAGAAGGCTGCATGGAGACCTCATAGCAGCCTTCCAGTATCTGAAGAGGGCCTATAGGGATGCTAGGGAGGAACTCTTCATTAGGGACTGTAGTGACAGGAACAAGGAACAACAGGTTCAAACTTAAACAGGAGAGGTTTAGATTGGATATAAGGAAGAAGTTCTTTACTGTAAGGGTGGTGAGGCACTGGAATGGGTTGGCCAGGGAGGGTGTGAGTGCTCTATCCCTGGCAGTGTTCAAGGCCAGGTTGGACAAAGCCTTGCATGGCATGGTTTAGTGTGGGGTGTCCCTGCTTGTGGCAGGGGGGTTGGAACTGGATGATCCTGAGGTCCTTTCCAACCCTAAATATTCTATGATTTTAAGATTCTATAACTTAAGGCACACACAGAAATACCATGGCATAGCTTAAAATCCTACATAGAACTATCAATAGCATCATAAGACATAGCATTTATCCTCCTAGTTAAATGTTTTGGATAGCTGCACAACTTCTCTCCATCTATCACTATTGCAAGTGCACCTACGCCTGACTGGGAAATCATATATCCCTCACTCATAGTAGGAAAATTTACCATTCTGCTGGTACAGTCTCCTATTTGCAGGACTGTGCACACAGACAGTTACCATTCTGCAGTTGATGGACAAGAACTTGCCGATGTGTCAAAAATCAGGACTATATTTCTTGAGGAAACATGTGTCTGCCATTAAAACTTGGAATTTTGTACTGATCCTAGGGAGATAAAGAAAATATTTTCTGAAAACATTGTTCTGGAATTGATAGAGAAAGCAGTGGCTTAAGTTTCTATCTATCCTTGTCACCATACAATCAAAATTCCTTTATTATTAAAAGCAGCAAAAATGTGTATTTGGCCATTATTAAAGAGAGATGGTAGAACATTTAAAATTTCAGTTTTCCACCAAAGAAGCATTCTTCCAAGATTTCACTGTACTACGGGATTTTTTTCAACAGGAAACTATTCCAAAAGCCATTTCAGCCTTCTCATTCCATTAATAATTCCTGAAATTTCCGTTGTCTCTACTCTTTCTTAAATTAATTATGAACTAGTACAGTGAATGAAAACATTGACATGAACATACCACATCTAATATAATACATTATGCATGTAACATTGTAATATATATTCTATGTAAAAATATGGTTTTCATATGATTGAAAAGGAGGATGACAGAAATTCAAAGTCAATGGCTTTAAAAAGATTCTTTCACAGGAAATAAGAGATTTTTGCTTTTCAATATAATGTGAAGTATTTTAAAAAATATTGCCTGTTCCTGCTTCTATTAGCAGATGATAATTTAGACTTTCATGGCATGATAATATATGCTTTCCTGGAAAATATGGAGAACCAGACAAAACTACCAGCTGCAACAAACTCAGCCATACAGACTGCTACAAGAGGCTGGAATTTTCACTCCCAACCAATAAAATACCCATCACTTATGGACCTGGTGTCCAGAATAAAGCTTAAGGACATGCTACTAATGTGGCAGTTTGAAATCTTGCTTTACTGGGGCTAGATAATGAAAAAAAAAATAGTAAATGCTGCTGCCCACTGTAAGAGGACAACAGCAATTCCGAACTAAAAAGGAGAGAGATTTCTTTGCCTTGCCAGCTGTGCTGTATATAGCAGGAATGATCAGACTAAATCTCTGGAATGACATGTATCTATCTTACCAAGCAGCTCCAGTGCATCTCTTCTGACAGATCTATACCTCATGACCAGGGCTATGCTGAACTGAAAGTTACAGGATAATGCAAATGGCCAACTGTGAGAACTGAGCCTGCAAGGGCTGCAAAGGTTAATATTACTTGGTTGTTTTGGGCTCCATGTAATCACCCTAACCCTAGCTCTCCTGAAGTGAAAAGGTAGGAACATGGGGAGCTTCATATTCCATAGGTTTCAAACACACTTTAGCATAAGGGTTGCTATGGTGAGAAAGATCAGACATGTCTGTGCTAGGAGGATCTCCTCTAGGAAAGAAGAGATTGAAAAAACACCTCCACCACCTCTCTTATAAAGGCATAGTAAATAGAAATCCACAGAGACTTACTGTCACATCACCTTCTAGATCAAGAATTAAGGAGTTAAGCTGGCAGAGTGGAGACATAAGAAGGTGAGATAACTATTGACAATACTTATTTATATCAGCTGAAAAATAAACACAATGAATCCTCTTCTGACTCCTATTTTCTTTATTCTGTTGCCACAGCAGCTCCCCAGTTTGGGCAAGGTGTTCATAATAGGTAAACAAAAGTAGTGTAATTACTTCTTAATTACTCTTTCTGGGAATAACATGCAACTTGTGAAAATGTTAAGATTTTCTGCCTAAAATTAAAATGGTCCTGAATTTATGCAAAGCTCTCCCCTCAAATAAATGTTTTTAGTGATGTGAAGATTCAGAAAATGCTTCAACAGCAATAACTGGGATGGACGCTGTGTTGTAATAATTTGGATACACTTGACTAATGCAGTTATTTGCAATGAGGTTGGCACAGTGCCCAAAGCATTGAGCAAACAAATACAGCAAGACATTCAGTTTAGCATCTTCCAAAACTGCATTGAGATCTTTGTTTGGTCCAGGGGTATTAATGGACACTATACTGTAACCTACTATCAAAAATTGCTAGAATATATTTATATTTCTTTGTTAAATTCACCACTGTGTTTTATGTAAAAAATGCTAGTGAAGCACAAGCATTTTTAATCAAATTAGTATGCAACATAAGGCAGCTGTGTATTCAAATGGGGTTTTAAGCAATTTGGTTGTTTTCTTTATAATAACAGGAAAGAACATTTTGATTTTGAAGGTGACAGAGGCAATATTACCAGAATTAAACAATCTGAATTAGCTTTTTCATGAAATGTAATATGTTTTATGCTTTTAGATGGGATGCTCCACTGCTTTCAGATGAGCCTTTCACTGTCACAGTCAATGGCCAGGAACAGAATAAGCTCTGGAGGTAGGATTATCCTCAAATTTAATTTTTTTTAGAAGAAGCTAATGGCAAATGTTTCTAGCGAACTTTAGGTGCATCTATGTTATAACTAGAGAACCAAGACAGGATATTAAAGGAAAAGATAAGTACAAAATTAGTAAACAAAGTTTGACATTTTGCTCAGCTTGAATTTGATGTCTGGAATGAATATAATCTCTACAAACCTTGTATATGTATATTATATTATATAATACATATTTTGTTTTCACACACACATAGGAAGAAAACAATAGAAATCGTTTGCATGCATAATACAGTGCCAAAGAAACATATCTTCCAAACATTTCTATATTAGCTTGTGTAACATGATAGGGAATTCTGCAAGGAATGGATGTAAATTTGGTTTTGTTATATCTCAGGATGAGGAAGTTTTCCTTTGTTCTATAAAACTGCAGTTTGAATCAGATCCACAAAGGACAGCAGTTCACTAATACCATTAATAAGAATTCTCTAGTAAATAACATAGTGACTCTTTTTTTTTTTTTTTATATCATTCATTGACTTTGGGGTCAAGTGTGGTGAGTATACAAATAAAATGTACTTTTCTTCCCTAATTAGTACCAGCAACAGTTGCTCAGCAAACCAGGCTGGATTCTTTCTATCTGACATTTCATCTGTCACCATCCAAAGTTCAAACTGAAAATCCACTTCTTTAAAGAAGTCCAGATACAGAGGTATCCATCTGTATCTTCATATGTATGTCACACTCAGCTGGCCTAAGGAATGCAGAACAGGGAGATGGGGAGATGAGAGATGTAGAGCAGGAACAAAGGAGACTGTTGGATGCCTTAGAGCTCTAAAAGATGCTCTGTAGAGCGTCTTTAGTGGGCCGAAGACCTTGGTGTAGTAAGCTATTAGTGTAGCATAAGCCTGTAAGATTCCTGACATAAGCTTTGGGGTAGAACAAAAATTTGGGGACAGAATTACCAGTAGGATGATATTATTTTCAGCACTATTTTAAAGTAACTAGGCTGGGCTTTGCACTGGAATTTTATGGTGATTATATGGTGCTGACAGTCATTTCAACCCAAGAGATTTAAAAAGCTGCTCCTTCATTTAGGGACCTCTTCTGGAGTGCCAGATGCCACTCCTCTGTCCTGACTTTCCACTAGGATTGTGGCAGCTGCATGCCCTCTGAACCGTGCACATGAGCTTCAAGTATCCAGGAAGATGGTTCCCTTGTGTAGGAAGGGGGGACACTGGGAAGCATTTCCAGACTTCGCCAACAGAAGGGACAAAGCTCACAGCTCTAAGAACATGTGTATAAATTATGCATCTTTAATAAAGTCAACAGGTTCATGGTCACAGAATAATCCTCACTATAATTCTTTAGACTATGCAATCTTGAGATCTCAATTCACACTTCTTTTTTTAAAAATTATTATTATTTTGGGCAACTGCCTTCTATGCTTGCCACAGAATGAGAGAGGTAGTAAGAAGTTTGATGCCTGGCTACATTACTTTACTCCTAGATGTAAGGCAGAAAGGAGTATTGCTGGGGTTTCAGTATGCAGGGGGAACACAAGAGTCAGACTACCATAGGGAGTGCTGGGAATGGAGACTGCTTGTGACGATGTCAAAAAGTTCAGTGAATCTGGAGGAAGGTACACATCAAAGATGATATATCAAGAAGGGAAATTTTTCTCTAGGTCAGTGTTGTTGTGTTTCTACACCCATTCTGAGAACCTTAGAAATGGAGAAACGCACATTTGAGATCAACTAAAGTAAACAAGTGGGATCAGCATGGACTTCTCAATAGAAGAACCAGATGAAACAATGCACCAATACAGAAATCAGGCTGCTAGTGTTTAAAATGATGTTTGGGTTTCTTTCTGAAGTGTTATTTTAGCCAGTTTTCTCTCATCAGCTGAAGGAAGCTAAGCATGTATCCCTGACATCAGAAAGTGAAGTACTGTTCATATCACCAGGCTCATAATTACAAAACAAATTTTCTGAAAGCAACCTTTGAAATATAAGAAAAAAAGCTTCATAGGGGAAAGCCACAGGCCATAATTAGGTAGCCTTTCTTGTAATTCTATTGTCTCCAAGTATTAAGATAAAGAGTCTGGCAATATAAGATCTGTAATCACCTAGGAATAGAGGCAGAGCATTCTGCAATATATCAAGACAAAAAGAATTACTCAGAAAACTTCAGGCCGTTAATGTTAGCCAGAATTATTTTGCAAGAATATTACTAGAAATAATGGCATGGACAAGATTACAAGACATTTAGAAATGGGTGATTTAGTTAGGGGCAGACAGCACATATGCACTAAAGGTAAATTATGTTTGACAAACTAGCTTGAATCTGATTATTTTAATGTTCTGTTGTTGAAGGAATGAATTAGTGTCTGCAATTTATCTGATTTTCAAAACTATATTTGATATTTACCATGAAAGAGACTTAGTTTACAAAAGGGGAATTTCAGGCAGTTGTCCAAACCGAGTGAAAATTATCTTAGGAAAATGAAAGAGCATGTCAATTAATGATAACACTTCAGGTGGACAAAACGTATACAATCAGCAGTCAATAAGCACCACTTTACTTGACCTATTACACAAATTGCACTGAAATCAATGTCAAGAATGGCTAGATTTAGTGGTAAAGCATATTAAGACTAACAAAGTTACATTAGGTTACAGGGAAATAGATAGTAAAGCTTCACCCACGTGGTTTATCTCTGGAAATTGACACAGTTCCGGTAATTTTTCACATGATAATTCCTTATTCCCACCCTTTTTTTTTTTTTTTTTCATTCAGTTCTTCGACAATTCAGCAAATCCTTTTCAGAATCTGTGAATACTTTTTTTTTTTTTTTTTTTTTTTTTTT
>NDXB01013828.1:0-11852 GCA_002631895.1 Agapornis roseicollis
TTTTATTTGGTGATATTCACTTCAGGTATATGATCTTTAAAAGATGCAGAGGTATACACTCCAGAGGCCTTTTAATGCAATCCTTCCACCTCTCCATCCCTTCCCTTCCCAGCACTGTCCTTTAGGTCTTCTCTTGCGCGCGCCCATGTTACATTATTAATGTGAAATGATCTAAGTAATTCTGCAATGATTTAGCATCTATTTTCACGCTGGAAGTACTCACTTCGTGGTCATGGGTTTTGTTTGCTTGTTTGTTTTCTTGGGGGTTTTTTAATTTAGTTTAAAGAAAGATGATCAGCAAATTCCGGAGAAAAAATTGGATTCCATTAAGCTCTCCTTATGCTCTCTGCGTGTTGCATGGAAACATCCAAAGAGATGAACTATGATTTAAATGCATTTCAGCGTAGAGAAACTTGTCTGCATATCGCAGAGTAAGCGGATGTACTCTTATTTTATAGAGCTAGATGAGATGTTAAATTGGCCCAAATTATAAAAGGGGGTTGAGGATTCCTGGCTGCATCTTTGGTACTGGTCGTTTTTATTCTCTTTATTATAGTAGAATAGTTCTGCATCGCTCCTGAAGTCTGAATGTGAAGGGTTTGCCTTGGGACTTGACTTAAATTTCCTCTCCCCACCCATCCTCCTCCTCCCTGGGCTGACCTACTGAAAAGCTGCTTTTGAGTGTAGAATGTGAATGGAAAAATTCTTTCCGTCTGCAGCGCTTTCACTCCCGAAACGTAGAAGGATGCACACTAGGACATACGAAAACTCACATGGGATGTGAATATTACCATTCCCATATCAGTACCCAAGGGCTCATCCTCCCTAAGGGAGACAGCAGCCCTACAGCAGTTAAATAACTCCTCTCCATATGGGACTCCTTCATACTTTGTAGTAAAAGGTAGCTCATAGCACGTGTTTTAGGGGGTGCCCTGCTCTCTTGTCCGGGGAGTTTGCTGCTATGCTAACATCAGCAGCTTGAAATTCTGTTTTATTTTATTTCTTATGAAGTTGGTGATTTCCTGTTCACCAAATTCTGTGCAATCGCCAGTGGTTCGAAGGGGCGCTATGAAGATACAGCGCTGGAGCGAAGACATGGCCCAGCATTTTCCCCCGTGTCCCATCTTTTCAGGGGAGGTTTTGGGGGTATTTTCAGGTGTTGGGTTTTGGTTTGTTTGGGGTTTTTTTTCCCGGTTTTGTTTGTAAACTGAGGCTGCTTCTAACTATAACCAGTTCTAGTCCAAATAACTGAACTACTTGCCTAATAGAGCATCCTTTGGTCTGTGCATGTTGGTAAATACCGGATTAATCCCTTCCAGTCAAATTACAGTCCCTTCCAGTTCAAGGTACATGTACATGGGACTGAAAAATAGTAATAATAATATCTGAGGTTTCGGATGTCGTTCTGCTGCAGTAGCGTTGCCTCACCGGCTTTCCTGACACTCCTCAAGTTCTTTTGTGAAACTGAAGCATTTGGTTTCAAATCAATTTGAAGCACTGAGATAGATTAGTTAAAAAAGCTGTGCTTAAAATACTGTATTTCATCTTATGAAGAAGAAACTTCCCAATGCCTTCCCCCTCCGGTCCATAAACTGAGCACTACCTACATAAATAATATGGGATAGATTCTTTTATTTTAAGTAAGTACTTCCTCTCTTAAAGCAAATCAGGATATATTTGTTACAGCCTCCTCTTGTTATTCATCTCTTAAAATATGAATGTACATGTAATGTGAAATTTTGCTTCTATTTATAGATTTTGGGGTTCCATTCTAATTTCTTAACTGTAAAATATTTTTGCTGAACCTGTTACATATGAAAGTTGTGGGAGAGTACTGTATCTCGAGCATAAGTGGCTTTGGTACTGTGGTCTTATTCTACTTAATCAGTTTTTTTCCTTTTTTTATTCCTTTTTGCTGTGATTGGAAATAGCACTGAACAAAATCTACTAAAATTAAGTTATTTTTCTTTCTACTAAAATTAAGTTATTTTTTTTTCTCCTGAAAATACTTGATATAGTATTTATTAGCTTTTTGTTGGTGGTATTTTTGTTTTGTTTGTTTTTTGAAGTGGAATTATTACTGTTAATCTATTTCAAAGCTAGTTAATTTACACTTCACGTTAACTTTTATAACGATGGGTTTTGCATGTTGAGCAACATGGAACGAGTTTAATGTAGAGTCAGCATTACTGAAGCTAGTAATCTTAATTTTGCATTCTTGTTTTGCATTTCAGCCTCCAATTACTGGGTTTTTTTTTTTTTTTTTTTTTTTTTTTTTTTTTTAGAAGAGCATAAAATAGGATGTGCCAAAAGAAAATAATTAGCATATGGAGCAGGGAAAAGTTGAAATGAGTTTGTGTCTGATCTTAGTATAGAAGTAATTCATTAAAACTGATGCTATGAGCATGCTCTGTACTGCAGTGAATATGGGGCAAAAGTTGTGGTTTTGTTTTGTTTTGGTTTTTAAAGATAAAAAAAGACTTTCTCATTCTTGACTACATCATGGACACACTGTTCTCATAGTCTGGTATTTGTGTTCCCACTCCTCATAGCTTGAATTTCTAAAGTAAAAGAATGTTTGCACTTATTTTTGTTCTCAAGGTGACTTTTTTTGGCTATCTCTCCGTGTGTCTCTCTTATTTTTAAGTTGCAATAGCTCGGAGCATGTTTTCAGAATGGTTCATGAGTCTACAGAGAAGTACTAAAACCATGGCACACTTAACGCTTGTCTCTTCATGAACTGTTTCACTGTGGGGCAGTTACTGTCTCTGTAGAGAACAGTCCTGCTCTGCATTTTAAACACTGGATTTGACTTCTACTACAAACAAATACTGTGAAGTTAATGTAAAAAAAAAA
Source organism: Agapornis roseicollis (assembly GCA_002631895.1). NCBI lineage: Eukaryota > Metazoa > Chordata > Aves > Psittaciformes > Psittacidae > Agapornis > Agapornis roseicollis. The sequence continues at coordinate 2,857 of NDXB01013828.1, forward strand.
ATATCATTGATATTTTTAATTGTTTTTAATCTTGGTGCAGTTCAGATTAAATATGTATATTTAAAGACACTAATTTTTGTGGGAGAGTTTTATAGTATACAGTATGTAGAAAAGCTATTGGAATGGAATATATTTTATAAAAACGTTCTATCACTGTTTTATAGTGAACTATTTTTTCCTCAGTGTTAGTGTAATACTGTTAGTCTAGATACGACAATCGCAGGAAGAGTGATTCAGGCTACTGTTAGCGCTTAGTTTTGCGTGGAGTTCTGTTTGCAACTGTATTGGTATGTGCTGTACAATGTGACAATCGTGACTAGGATTGTTGTCTTTATAAATTTACACAAAATAAAACGTGCTAGAGTTGTAAGCTTGAGCCTCCTCCTGCCCCCTTTAGCAGAAGGGGTGTGTTCATTGTTTATTGTTATTAATTATCGTTACTGATATTTTAAAGGTGGTTTGTGCTGTGGTTTGTAAAACTATTATGTACTCTAATCATTTCTTTCTTCTTCAGGGCCACATGGGATTTTAGCCATGTGAGGAGCTGCTCTATCTCAGTCAGAGCCTGACAGAGCAATTCCTTGGGCAGGACTAAAACCAGCGCCACTCCTGCATTTTAACCAGAGTTCTGGGGAGGTTTGAAGGGCCTCAGCTCTCCCTCTGATGCCCCAAGTGAGCTTTGGATCACCGCTGCCCTGACAATGCTGCTTTGCAGCCAGAGACGGGTGCTGGGGGCCAGGTGACAAGCCTGTGAATGCAGAAGTGATGCAGTGTGTGAGGACTGGCTGACCAAAGCCACGTCAGCTCACTTGAGTGAGGGGGTTCTCTCAAGCACCAAATCTCTCCCAGGCTTGGAATAGCTGGTAGCTGGCCCAACTCCTGCTAACATCCATGCTAAAACTTGGGTTGACTTTAGAAGGAGCTGGGATTATGGGGAAGAACACTGGAGGTGTCTGCCAGCTGCTCCTCAGGGGAGGAAAATAAGCTGGTGGGTAGGTTTGCACCTGTACTACGTGCACTGTGTCTTATGTTTCTTACTTAGAGGTGAAGGATCCTGGCAGAATCAGGGTGCCTGGAAGTGGTGCTGGTTGAAGGATGGGTAAATCATAGTTAATGCTGATGTGGAGGCACAGCTCTCTCCACACGTCTTGCTATCGTGTGGCTGCTGCTTTGCTGCTCTCTCAAAAAAGGTAGGTATGTTCAAGCAGATGTCCTGCCTTGCAGAGGTAATGCCTCAATCCCTGTCTGCAGGGAGGGTGGAATGCTGCTGGAGATGCACAGTGGTATTACTGTGATGTGGTAAAGTGTTAGAAACTAGAAATATATATATATTTAAAATCTCTACCATTGAGGGGGTGGGTGTCCCCACAGCTATTTATTTGTGGCACTCTGTTTTCACTTTTTCCTCCTGTTGTCAATGTATGAAAGAACATTCAAATGTGTTCTATTCCCTTCCCTTCCCTGCCCCCCCACCCTTCTCCCCCAGTGTGTCCAAATCTGGGTTCTGTGCAGGGGAAGGGGGGAGCAAAAAGCTTTTCTTTGAGGGAGAGTGTGCTCAGAAAGAAGCAAGCTTGACGCTAAACCTGGGAGGTGGCTGTCTTGCAAATAGGCTATAAATAACTGTGAGTGGATTGAGGAGAGCAGCCCACATCTACTCTGGCATGGGCATGCTGTGCCCATTTTCTTTGTTGATAGCAATTGCTAATGTGAATTCTGGCACTCCAAATCCTGATGCCTGTTGTTCTGATAACGTAATTAAATCTTAGGAATGTGAAATACAAAAAGCTTTGAGAAGAAACCAGACCACTAAGGAGATACTGGAAAGGGGGGTGTGGGGTGCGTATGTACCGACTAAGCAATGGGATCCCTCTGGGCAGGGTTTCCTGCCTGCCAGCTGGAGGGTACGCTGGGAATGATTCTGCCCTTCCCTACGGGAAAAGGGGTGACCCCTGGGAGCATCTGCTGTCCAATCCCCAGGCTGCAAGGGCTGTCATCTTCCAGGATTACAGCTCGGAACGGGCTCCTTAGGTTGGCAAGGGTCAGTCCTACCAATGCCAGCAGCTTGGGTTCCTGCCGCCCTTGCAGAGCTTGGTTCTCTTTGGGGTGGGTGAAAGGGTGAAACCCTTTTATTTAGCTTTTGTTTTGAAGTGCTAGCTGCCTTCTGGAGGTGGTCTGTCCTTGGTACGCACAGGGGTGGCTGTGGATATCTGGGTGCATCTGGCCATGTGTCACTGAATGCCACCATGCAGCTGGACACCACAAAGGAATGGCTGCTTCTTAGCTTGGATGGTGGGGTGCGGGTTTGGACTGAGTGCCTCATGACTACTGAAAAGAGTTCATGCTGTAACTCATGGGGATGTCACCAGGTAAGGTCCCTGGTGCAGCTGGATCCTATGCTGTGGGAAGCATCATGCAGATGGACTGTAATTACTGCTTAAATTGGATTCTTGCAGGTGAAATAAGCCTCCAGGCATGTTAATGAGGGAGGTCCCTCATGAGAAGTAGATGTTGTGGAAGGGTAGAGGGATCTTTGCATCACCTAGCTTGTTGGTAGTGCCATTGCCATCCAGCTTCGGCTGGTGCCCAGGGCTGAATTGTGCTACCCTGAGCTTCGCTTGCCCCTCTCTTTCTGCGATGTTCTGCTGAGCAAGGCACACAGAGAACATGAAGCAGCAGCTGTTATCTGAGGAAATTAATGGCAGGTGTGACCCAGCAAAAACAGCCTACGTAGGACAAAGCTGGGCTCAAGTGAAATGGAGGCAAGCCTACGGTGCAGTTGGTGTGTGAAAACGCCTTGTCCTGGGAGGAGGAGGAATTGTGAGCCGGGCTGCGACTGACCTGCCTAGAGAACATTTTGTCTCAGATTACTCCGTGTTTTGTGCTGGGGAGGACCTGGCTGAAAGTGCTGCAGACTGAGCAGCTTTGTGCAGCGGTGTCTTTCACAGCAGCTGCACCGAGGGATCCTGGTTTCTTACTTTTCGCATGTGGGGATGAACCGCTGCGGAAGGATGCTGAGCGCTTTCGAAGCAGTCAGCTTCTGTGTATGCACCGCAGCCCTCTGTTCTCTTCCTGACCAGCTCCTTTCATCCCAAATAAAGAAAGAAAAAAAGAAAATAAAGCATTGCTAATGTTGTTTAACAGGAGGAGAGTGAACAAACACTTCGGTTATTGTTACCTGTTTCCTGTCGGCTCCTCTCCTGCAGCTGCATGCTTCTGTACACAGCTGGCTCCTCTGTCCTTTCAAAATGATCGGTTGCAGAAAAGTAAAGTACTTGCCAACCTGGCTTGAAAACAAAACAAACATCCCTAATACACCCCCCCAAGTGAAACCAAAAACCCCAACACACACACCTCCCCCAGTCCCCTGTTAAGATTTTGGGGCCTCATTATGTGCATCAACCTTGCATGTGCCCTACCCCAGCAAGAGGACTTTGGCACAGACAGGGATGAGGGCTGGTGCTGCTGCCAGCCAAAGCAGCCTGTGCTGGGCAGTACTGCCAGCATTTTCCGGTGGCAGAAGGTGGGCTCTGGCATCCCAAGGGGTTTTGAAGGCTTTTCCCAATGAGTTTTGAAGGAATATGTTTTGTAGACCTTGGGACAGAGTTATCAGGAAAAGGATGGTGTAAGTCTTAATAACATAGGAATTTTGGGAAACAAAAGTTCACATTGTGACCTTATCCATAGGTTATTTATCCCTGGGGATAACTTGGCCCCCCCCCCCACGGTACTCTCTGTTCCCCAACCTTCCTTATCTCTCTCTTTTTTTCTGTGCTATCCAGGTGGTGTTAGGAGCCATCTGCTGCAGTGATTCAGCAGAATCCATTTAGCACTTTCCCAGAGAGGCCAGCATCTGCCAGGCAAGGGGGAGACCGTGGGGAAGCCCGGCACATCTGCCGCTGTGTCTGCAAGCAAGGTCTGGGGTCAGCCCCTAACCTCCCTCCGGCTGCCTCATGGGGCACAGGTTGTGTTGGGGGAGCACAGCGGTCTTCACCTTCATAGTCATGGCTTGTCTGGCTTGATCCGGGTGGTTAATTATCAAATGGCTGTTTTGGCTTTGGCTGTGGAAGGGAAGAACCTCTCTCGCACTTTGTGATGTTCAGCGGTGTCTGGCTGGCGCTTGGCGGGCTCTGGGCTTCCTGGTTGGCACAAGATGGGAATGAGACACTGCCATCTTCGTTCCCAAGGTCACAGTGAGAGAGCTTGGACTCAGAAGTGCAAGAAATAAGGATCTGAATTCCCCCTTTGGGCAATAAGGCAGCTCCAGTCCATCAGGGGATTGCAGACAAATGCTGTGTGTGATTGGGCTGGGTTGCATGAGCGGGGCAGAAAGGGTGATGCCAATTCTGCCTTTGGTATCACAAATTCCATTTGTTTGCTTTGGGGTAGGTCTGGCAGGTCCTCGAGTGTGACAACTGCTTGAGTTTTGCTTCAGGATGGAGGGTGGGAGGTGCGTGTGACCTCCCAGGTAATACGAAGAATTTCATTAGGAGTACTGACTTCCCAATCTATCAGTAAGACTAGAGCTAATGCTTGGCAGTGACTGCCAGCAAATACTGAGTCAGTACAGAAAGTAACTACCTGGTAAGGTGTTCTGAAAGCCTGTACACATTTGAGCCTCTGGCAGGAAACCTAATAGATCTTGTGTTCAGAAAATCCATCACATCTGTGCAATAGGTTATGGCAATGAGCAGTGGACAAGGACCAGGAATGAGTTGTGATATTTCTCATGTATCAGAAGCTATCTTTACTTTATGGAGGGCTAATGACATTTGTAGGAACAGAAGACTCTATCTCCCTTACTTTGTAAATTAAATAAAGCATCTTAGTTTTGGTAGGCTAGGAGTAGTCGCCGTGACTAGCATTTCAACCCTTCTGATGCCTAATCAGCTGTCAGAAGACAGATGATGAGATTGCTCTAGCTGGCTTCCTTTTCATAACTTTCTTAGATATATTCTTACACATCTAACAGTTCTGTTTCTGAAAATGTTTTGCAAGCAACCCCTTTCACCCTGTTGCTGGCAAAGAATGTACACAAAATCATTGGAAGAGGGAAGAGACCTTGTCTGAGCATCTAGTCTGCCATCTCTCGTGAGACCTCACCTGGAGCATTGTGTGCAGTTCTGGTGTCCTCAACATAAAAAGGACATGGAACTGTTGGAACAAGTGCAGAGGAGGCCACGAGGATGATCAGGGGACTGGAGCATCTCCTGTATGAAGACAGGCTGGGAAAGTTGGGGCTGTTCAGCTTGGGGAAGAGAAGGCTGCGTGGAGACCTCATAGTAGCCTTCCGGTATCTGAAGGGGGCCTATAGGGATGCTGGGGAGGGACTCTTCATTAGGGACTGTAGNAACAGGGGAGGTTTAGATAGGATCTAAGGAAGAAATTCTTTCCTGTGAGGGTGGTGAGGCACTGGAATGGGTTGCCCAGGGAGGCTGAGTGCTCCATCCATGGCAGGGGGGTTGGAACTGGATGATCTTAAGGTCCTTTCCAACCCTAACGATTCTATGATTCTATGATCTTGCTCTTGGGCACTGTCAACTCACCGTTAGTTTTACCTGACAAATGTGTGTCTAACCTGCTCATGGGAACCTCCTCAAGCAATGTGATGTGGCACCCACCTGTCCCTTATGTAGCCTGTAAAGACTTTTTTCTCTCCCTGAGAGACACAATAATCTCTGATGCTTTCGTCTTTTCAGGTGGATAGGGAGGGAAGCTCTCCTGGCAGCGTGATGGCTGAACTGTAGAACTGGGCTTATGTGGGGAACTGACCTGATTTATAAACTAGACCTGGGTAAAGGAGCCAAACTCTGGAACAAGCTTATCCTAATATCCCCTGGGTGGTTTCTTTTTCATGACCAGTAAGGTACAGGAGGCCCCAGGCTGTAAGCTCTGCTGTCTGTAAGTGGGCAGTATGAGAAGTGGGCCATTGGGTCAATGCATGCAGAAGTGCCTTCTGCAAAATGTACAAGGTTAAGACCTCAGTGCTGTGTTTGCTCTTTAGGAAACTGTTAGGGGCCAACCTCTGCTCAGCCAAAAGCAGTCTGTGTTCTCCTGGGGCTTGTCTCAGCCTTTTGCTTAAGGTAAAATTTTGATCTCTTTTTAATGAATGGCATTGAAATCTTTAGGGTAAAAAAACCAAGCATGATTGCCTTCCATTTCTTGGAGCCTTCAAACTGAACCTCTGTTTCTGACTTCAGAAATAACCCCATTAGCCTCTTACTAATGAAAGTAATTTCTCTCACATTAATTCAAAAGGAGGGTGTTCAGATACATCGTGCTAGGAAAAGAGGGGCAGGGACCAGGCTACGCCAGGGGTTATTAACCTTGTGAGACCCATTAGACTGGAGCTGAACTGGTGTAGGACAGTGTAGCCTGTGGTGGTTTTGGTAAGTGAATAGAGTAATGAACATGACGGTCCTTCCTGTGTTCTGCCCTGTATAATCCAAGTCCTTCAGCTGATGTATGTTGAGAGTATGTTGGAGAAAAATCACTGCTGGAGGGGTGAGGGTGTGATGATGCTCAGGGACTGCTGGGTCTGTGCAGCTTGGTGCTGCAGGTATCCATATCTCTGCTCTGCTCTGGGCTAATGGAAGTGTGAAGTGGGATTAATACCTGCTCACTGTCGTCTCCTGGTGCTTCCTCTGTGCCTGGCAGACACGCTTTCAGCTGCATGCCTCTTGGGGAGTGTGGAAAGATTGCTTAAGCTCAAGCTTGCCCAGGGGGTTGAGTTTTGCTCTAGCTGGGGAGCAGATCTGAGGGAGCTCTCCTGAGCTGTTTGACTGCCACCCAGTCCTAGTTTCAATGCCATGAAACTGAAGCACTGAATTCTCTTCAGTTCCACATATCTATAGGTGGTACAGCCTCAAGCACCTGATATTGTCTTGTTTGAGCCTTCTAAAAGCTGGGGAAGGAAAGGAGCTGGAGCCAGTGATCCTGCTCAGTGCGGTAAGTCAAGCGTGGCAGTGCTTGCCCAGGAGGGATGCAGGCAGAGCTTCAGGCATTTTGGGACTTGAACTTGCTGTGCTCAACCTTACCGAGTGCCTCATTGCCTAAGATGCAGCCAGCAGTACCTGCAGGTGATTCTTCATCCCCTCCTACAAGGGCAAGACCTGCCCAAAGGGACAGTGAAGATGAGAGGCAGGCTCTGCACCGGTGGGTGCAGGGAGGGAGGAATCCGGGGCTGCAGAACTTGAACACAAAAGTGGTGATTGGTTTTGGATCAAAGCACAGGGCTCTGGGCTTTGGTCTTACCTGAAAATGATCGTAACAGTGCTGCTGTTTCTTGTTGCTGGTGCTAACAGGGCTGAGATGCTCTGATTCGTGGTGGAACCCTGAGTTCCAATGGGCAGAGAAACTGCAATACTTCCTGAGCGCTGCGTTAACTCCTCAGCATCAGCAGAATCAGAAACTTTTGCTACCTCTAAAATTAGCCTGAAATGTCACCTGAGACTTTCCACAAGAAAAGCCACCTGGTTTACTGGGTTTTTTAAGGTTTTTTAAGCCTTGCTGCTTGTAAAACTACAATGTAAAAGATCAGACAGCACTTTGTTCTTCAGTATTCGCAAACATCAGAAGATGCCAAAACTCACTGAACACTGTTCTGAAGTAGGGAATGAGCCCAGTGACTTTCTTGCAGTGTTTTTACTGTGCCTCTGGTAGCATACTGGCAAGTTCCTGCAATATTTTATAATTCACCTTCAAAACAGAAGTTCTGGCTTTTTGTTTCACTTATTTCAAACCCAGCAAAAAATGTCAACTGCTTTCAGAACAGGGAAATGTAGGAGATTTATCTTGGAAAACGGGTTTTCAAAATACACCCTTTTATGTGTGTTCTTCTCTGTTTACTGGGACTTCAGGGTATGTCATGCGGCTGCATGCAGTTGATGGAGCACAGGGGAGCGCAGGGAGGTTATCGGGAACGTAACTACAACCCCCGGATTTGTCCCTCAGGATGATCTCACGCACAGTCATGACATCTGAATCTCTTAATTCTCCTCTAAAGTTGACATATCTGAAAGGCTCGTTGCTAAAATGTCAGCGCCGGGAGTTTCCCTGGGAGAGCCTGTCTCCACATCATGACCTGGCACAAGCTCCCTGAGCTTTTACAACTCTCTGGTGTTAAAGGGTTCTATGGAAGAAAAATAGATGTAGTGAGAGCTCTCACTGCGTCTCCGGCTTCCAAAGCCGTCTGATTCAGTCGGGTTTAGAATGTGTGTTTAAATTATGATTTCTTTTTAAGGTTTGGTTTTTTTCCTTCATAAATCTGCTCAGGAGAGTAATAGATCTGCAGCCTTTCACTGGTATTCTTCACGTTTGCCATCCCCACTGATGTTCACGTGTGGAGGTATCAAACTGCAGAAAATACAGTGCACTGTCTATGGAAAGTGCCTGTGTTTTTGGCCGTATCTTGCAAAGCCCTGCCCTGTGGGGCAAACTCCAGTGCAGCCTTTTGCCCATGTAAAGGCTGTTGAACGGGCTCTGATGTTGCACAACTTCCAAGCAGGCACAGCGGCTTTAGCTACCTGCAAGCCTCTCCCTCTTCCTTGTGTACTTTGAAACCCCGAGGGAGGGAGAGTGGAGACTGAGTAAGTCATTGGGAACAGATGTTGCACAGTAGCAGCGAAACAAATATTTTGTGTTTATGCTGCTTCCATTAACACCAATGTGTCTGTGTTAACTCGCCCTTCTCTCAGCATAGCCCCGCGACAGAGCCATCGGAGCTGGTTACTCATAAAACTCTGCTCGGAGCAGGGTGAGCACTGAGATCCCGAACATGTGCAGTTTGGTTCCTAATTCTGCAAAGCATGTTGGTTATTCCCTTGCTTAATGTGTCATTTCTTCCCCTGCCTGACCTGTTTGCTATCCCCTAGCTGCGAGTGGCTGTTTGCTTTGCATGAGGAGGGAAGACACTACCCAGAAGGTCTCAGAATGTGTTTTGCAGCTTCCTCCTCCCCCCCCCCCCCCCCCCCCCCCCCCCCCTTCTTCCCCCGCGAGAC
>NDXB01013828.1:13575-53538 GCA_002631895.1 Agapornis roseicollis
GGGGGGGGGGGGGGGGGGAAGAAATGAAAAACCTAAGAACTTCTTTTCAGTTTAGAAGCTAAACTAAAGAGGCTTGTTCCACTTTATAATTGCTTAGCTGGGAAGAAGGGCTGGGAAATGTTCTGCTGCATGTGAAATTGGAAGGTCGCAGGTTTTCAGCTGCCTCAGTTCCATTCTAGGGTGCCATAGACTGTCAGGAAGAAGGAAGCATCTCTTCTTGTGCTAAACTGTCCCTGGGACCCGAGGGATGTTTAACCATAGCCAGCCCTAACTTTAACAGCTGTGGTGTGATGTTGGTTGTGGCAACGGGGGACAGGCTGATGCCCTTTCATGTTTTTCCCTTTTCACACACAGACAACCAGGCCTGGGTGCGCTTTAGGTCATGATTGTAGCAGTGGCTGGTGCATGATGGCAATGAAGCAACTGGTTATAACCTCCCTGCTAAATCATAGAATCACAGAATGTTTTGGATTGGAAGGGACCTTTAAAGGTCATCCAGTTTCAACCCTCCTGCAATGACATCTGCAACTCGATCAGGCTGTTTAGAGCCCTATTCCACCTGACTTTGAATGTTTCTGGGACAAAAAATGGTTTCCTGGGTCTGAGTGAGGGGTGTAGCCAAAGGGGTTTTGCAAAATCCTGGCAGGAATGTGGTGTTAAAGCCTGGTTTGGCTGCAACGGCTTAATTGAGCTAGATCCATACCAGCAAAGCGAAGACCAGGCCCTGGCGTCCTGTCACTCTAGTATGGTGTTTGTTTCCATTTCAGTCTTCAAATCATTCACAAAACAGACAAGAAGTATCTAGACCAACATCCTGAAGGCTGAGAACAACATGAAGAATGGTGTGCATTCATCTCTACTCTTTCACCTTTTGAAAGAGGGACAAGAGAAAGGAAAGCAAGCCAGAAAGGAAGAAGACGTGCTTGCTTCTCTCTTCTATGTTGAAAAAATATGCTTATTCTCCTGCCTGCTTCCTCTTTCCTTCCCTTATGTCCTCAGTGTGGTGAGACACAGAGACTAAAAAGTGTTTTCCTTGACCATGTGTATCAGGTTTCTATCCTGGGATGGGAGTGCTGTGATGCTGCTGCTCCCCAGGCTGGGGAGGCTGAGTCTGGTGCTCCCTCTCATGTTATTCCTACTGGTACAGGCAATCTGTTTGTGGGGAGCAGATCTGAACTATCCAAACTAAATCCATGGGCTCTGCGGGAAAAATGGTGCAACTTATTTTTGAGTTACATCAACAGATGCGAGTTTGCCTGAGCTGAGGAAAAGCTTCCTGCCTGGTGATGTGGCCTCTCCAGGATGCGTCCATATGTTTTCTTCTAGTGTGACTTCAGCGTACTGATCCTGGCAGTGAAGGTGGGTACCACTGTGGGGATGCTCTATTGCCTGTGGTGGGAAGCAGTGAGGCGACGGAGGCATGCTTCTTTTCATGGCATTAGCAGCACCTACATTGCTTGTTTGTTGTGGGTACCAAGTTGTAGAGATAAAATGCATTGTTTTTACTGCCTTGGCAGATAACAAGACTGTAGCTACGCATGGTGTAGAAATTAATGTGTTTGTGATCTCACCAAGATGCTGAGCACCAGCTGTGTAGTCCTGCCTGGTACAAAATGAGTGGAGAAATCAGCCAGAAGGATGCAACGGCAGCAGCAAGGCAGGGATTGCATCCTCTGCCCTGCAGCCCAGAACTTTTTCAGGGTCATATCCTCAAAGATGAATCCCTCCCTGCCTCCCCAGGCAGGAAGGTGAAGCTCTTCTCTTCCTTGGGACCTCCTTCCCCATTTGGCCAGCAAACTCTACTCTTCAGATGGGCTATAACTATGCATAGGAGGAAGCCTAGGCGCACCATGCCAGGCCAACACCAGTGCGACTTGCAAACTTAAATTACTCACATAATCTGAGTTTGCAGTTTGGAGGCTACCTAAACAGTGTGTTTGAAACGAGTACCTCCTAGCTCCTTGAGCAGGCACTTCCTTCCTGTGTTGGCTTTAGGATGGTTGCTCACCCCACGATGTCGCCTTCCTGACTGTGGTCTCAGGTCCAGCCCATGGCCACCTTCAGCCTGAGGGATCTTTCCATCACTCCTCTGCTTTAAAGAAAACCAGTTATGAGTGATATGCCTACCCCTGGGGCAGGCACATAGAGGATTCACTGGCCACTTGTTTGTATCCCATCAATGATGGTACTTGGTTTGGTTCCTTCTCTCTCCTTTTACCCTGTTAGGTTGGATGGTGTCTTTATATTAAGTGGCAAAAGAGAAGAATGAAGATTTAAGCTCATTTAACCTTGAACACAGTCATTAGTTAAGCAATTAAAATTAAAGGGTGAGTTAATGGGCAGTGTCAAACATTCGGAGAAACATCTGTTGTAATAGAAGTCTGCCTTTTAGCTGATGAATAATTGATCCACTGTTTGTCAGCACCTAAACCCTGCCGAGACAGCAGTGCTGGCACTGCCAGAGCATTTTCAGTGTCCCCTGCCCAGCTGTGAGCTCCAGGAGAGCAGGAGGACCTGACCACCACCACTTGAAGATGCATTAGGCAAACCCCCTGAATTGTACCCCTTTGGCTGAGGTTGTCCCTGCTGGACCTTTTGCTTTCCTGGAATCAGATGTGTTATTTCAAGTCTAGAGGAATCAATGATCTATTTTTAAGTCTTTATCGATGTATGGGTGGATGGACGCGGTGTCTGTCCAGACACCGACAGCCAGGGATGTAGATAATTCAAGCCGCTTTGAATTGTATCACCAAGTTAAATTAACTTGCTTCTTGGCAAGCAGAAGATTTGAGTGACTGTCTTCACTAATGCATTAAGGGCAATACAGTAAATATTGCCCAGAGTTTGAGGGATAAATAGCAGAGAGCTTTTGTCTCTTGGCTGTGCAGAACCGATAATGCTAAAGTCACTGCTGCACTACCATCATCTCCCATGGAAAGCCCCTTTTATGTAAAATAACAAACAGCCAAAGGTATTTAGGTGAAGTCTTGGGTCCTGTGAAATGAAGAACTCTGTTGTTCCCAGCAGTGAGATGGGATGTTACCCTGGGCACCTGGCTTTGCAGACCCATCTGGGAAGAGCTTCCATGCTGTGCAGAAAGTGCAGACGGAGCAAGGTGAGACAGTGTGGATATGTTCCCTGCATGAACTGAGTTTCAGCTGAACTGAGCTCTGTGTGCATTTGGGAGCACCTGAACAAGGAAGAAATTCTTTCCTGTTAGGGTGGTGAGGCACTGGAATGGGTTGGCCAGGGAGGTTGTGAGTGCTCCATCCCTGGAGGTGTTCAAGGTCGGGTTGGATGAAGCCTTGGGTGGCATGGTTTAGTGTGAGGTGTCCCTGCTTATGGCAGGGGGTTTGGAACTGGATGATCTTAAGGTCCTTTCCAACCCAAACTGTTCTATGATTCTATGATTCTATAAGGTAGGGTGATAGAGGAGGGTCTGGTTCATGGGCTGAGCTCCTCCACATACCCCACTGCTGAGGCTGGGGCTGGAAGAAGTGGCAGAGCAACCCAGAAACTGAATTGAGGGCATGAAACGCTTGTAGCTTGGGATGGTGGGAGAAGGAAACCCAGGTCACAGAGGATTCTTGGTGTGCTGTTTTCTATATTACCTCTTAATCCCTTAAAAACCTCAAACTAGGCCTGTTGTGTGATTCTTCAAGTCTTGTGCTTGTGCAAAACTGCACGAAGCTGAAATAAACCAAACTCGGCTCCTAATTCCAGCACAAAGGGGTCAGCTTGTTATTAGCAAGCCCAGATGAGCTGTTCCACCCCTGTATTGGGGTGCCATGACCACAGACCTCTTTATAGAAGGCAGTTGGGAAAAAGCTGTGTGAGGGCAGCAGAAAAAGTATGATGGCAATTAATTTGAAGGTATATCAGAGGCAAATGTTGACAGGTGGGTGGTCCCCTAGCCTCAAGCTGAGTCTAGTCAAGTTCTTACCCTTTGAGGTACAAGGCAGTAATATTCATTTGGCTGTTTGTTAGAGAGAAACATCACCTCCATGCTCCTAAAGAAACCAGTTGTATTAATATTTGGTTTCATATACTTATCCTCATTGGGTTTTTGCTTTTTCCTTCAAGACTATCTGTAGAACTTGAAATAATGCAGCAGTTCTGGTTTTGTTTAAAATCACGTTAATCTGTATTTGCATCATAAGCATAAAGAAAGAGAAATAAACAGGGATGGGAAAATTATCTGTGTGCCTTCAGCTGGTTTTAGCTGACAACAAGCAGAACCTGTAGCTTGGATTCTTCCCTCATCTCCCCCTCTGCACACAGAGGCTGCCTTAGCATCTGCCTGCACTTTTGCTGCTGCTTCAACTTTTTTGCTGTTTTAGACCAGAGCATCTCTTTTTTCAATGTAAAATAGACCTTGGATAATTGTCAAGTGTTCGATGCATTGGTCCACTTTCACCTTTCATTAACTCATCAATATCGTCTTTAATGACATGTGAATGCAAACAAACCTTGCTTTGAAGCCTGTGTTCAGTGGCCAACACATTTGGCTTGTTCTGCATCTCTCCGAGGTGAGTTGTGTTTAAACAAAATGTTATCTGCTGGGGTTATGAACGTGCATAACTGCCCATCCAAATGTGTGTAGGACCTGTGCAGAAAAGATGTTTGTGCTGAACTTGACATGGAAACTTCTTCAAAGCAAAGATAACTGACACGTTTTATATCCTAGAGGAATTCTGTTTGAGGAAATGAGACTGATTAAATAAGGAGATTGTATTGAAAACTGTAATTCAGCCAGTCCAGGTCCCTCCCTCCTTCCCCCTCAATAAAAGGAGCCATTTTCCAATTCCAGTAGCAAAACCAAACCAACCCAACCTGAGGAACGAAAAAAGAAAAAGGAAAAGAGAAGAAAAGAAAAGAGAAGAAAAGAGAAGAAAGGAAAGGGAAAGGAAAAGAAAAGAAAAGAAAAGAAAAGAAAAGAAAAGAAAAGAAAAGAAAAGAAAAGAAAAGAAAAGAAAAGAAAGAAAAAAAAGAAAAGAAAAAAAGAAAAGAAAAAAAGAAAAGAAAAAAGAAAAGAAAAAAAAGAAAAAAAAAGAAAAGAAAAGCAGAAGTCTGAGTTTTGAAATTTTACTTATTCTATGATGGGCTGTACGGTAGAGCCAAAAGTGTGGTTTTTCTACTTTACCCCAAAAATGCATGTTCATAGCTTCATCTCAACCACAACTTCAGCATTGTCTCTGTGGTTATGCGAGTGGCACTGTTTCCGTTATAATAACTTGGTTACCTTTTCTTGGCCATAAACCTACAAAAGTCATAATTGTACTTGCTTTCACGCAACGATTTTGAATGAAGGATCTGTGAAGAAATCTCTGCTAAGTAGTTTAGCTGAGGTTTGTGTTTATTGACTTAAATGGAAGCAGGTTTGAGCCTTGGGAAGGCTGCTGCCCTTCAGATAACTTCCCCAAACACCACTTTTTCATGTGTAGTAGCCAGATATTTTCTGAGCTGACTTCTTTCCAGCACTTCTGTTTACATCTACTGATAATATAAGGGGATTTACCCCAGAGCTTCCTGACAAGCATTTGTCCCCCACATGCCATGTCTTCTCAGGGAGGGGAGCAAAGCAGGCTCCGTTTATCTGAGGATGCAGGTTTCAGGAACAGCCATTTTAGAAAAGTGTAGTTTATGCATGTGAATACAGGATAGATGGGAGCTGTGGACCGATCTGCTTACCCTGTACATTGTTATGGCAAAGGATTGGGGTGGTAATGCTTAATTTTAAATTGCATTTTCATTAGGGTTATCAGCTAGTTATTTCATCCCTGTCGGTAGTGGCTGGGCAGGGAGGAAGGTGGGCAGAGCTACATGCACAAGGGCATCCCCTCCCTTCCCCACTAATGCCACAGTGCTCTCCTGGTGGGGACAAACTCAGGGTCCCTGCCTAAGCTCTGCAGAGCCCAGATACAGGAGACCTCCCTCAAAAATGGGTAAAACTGCATTTGGAAGCCTGATACAGGGATACTTGGCATAGCTGGTGCTCTCCTGGCTCCTGGAAAGGCTGGATTTGGATGCATGGCCTCTTCTCCAAGGCTGCTTTTGGAGTTCTTAAGGAAAAGATGGGTGTACTCCACCCTGTCCCATCCCTGGAGACCACCTCTGCTGCAGGCTGAGGGTCGAGCATTTATTAGGAGGTGGCATTTATTAGGGCCTGCACTCCCCTTGCTATGGTTGTAGCCACATCCATGGTCCTTCAGCCACTGCCCACAGGTTGGTGTGGTTTGAAGTTGCCTGTTGTGTTGCCATCCCAGCTTCACTCCCTGTGAGAGATGGACATGAAGCCATTCAGACCAGAGCAGGCTGGTGGGCTTGAGCCAACTTCTGTCCAGAGATGTTGCTGCTCCTTAGCAAGAGCAAAGCAGGGGCACTGCCAGCTTTTCCCTTCATCCTTTGGTCTGGCTTTCCCAAGCAGATGCTTGGGAGGACAAAGTGAAGTTGGGGAGGGAGGAGGAAACCTCTTCACATTGCAAAGACATCATAGAGATGCTGCTGAGGAAAGTCAGAGTAAGTACTGCTTCTTCTCAAAATAAGAGAGGATTGATCTGGCATTTTCTTCTGAAAAGCCTCTTGCAATGTTAGCAACTACCCAGGCAAAATAAAGGAGAAAGGTACAACTTCCCAAGCCTTGGGTGTTCTGCCAGCAACTGACAGCTCCACTCCTCCTGTCATCTGCAAACAAGCTGAATTCCTCACCGTAACAACAGTTGGAAGAATCTGTTTTTATAGCCTAGAAATAGGGGTTTGGCCTTGGCCTTTTTTGGTAATCTGTTTGGAATTTGGTGGTGGTGATCAACAGTTGTTTAAAGCTGCTGGCAGCCCGCTGGTCTTCACACAACGGCTCGGTGGCCTTGGGCTCTTTCCAGCTCTGTGCATTAAACATTGCTTTCCCATGATGCAAGGGAAAGGGTGCAGTCAACTCTAAAAGGCAGAAAATCTAAACCTGATGAAAGGAAATGCTTTTCCACACAATTAGCCTTTGGGATTTGTTACCACATGGAGCTGCTCAGGCCAAACGTTTTGCACATCTTTGGGAGAGGAAAGGGTATCTGGAGATTTATATGGAAAACAGATTTTCTGAGGAAAATGGATCAAATTTGAATGAGGGGTCTGAAGTTCAGAGCAGGAGTTTCAGCTTCAGTTTGAGGGATTAAGATGCTCTCTGGGCTGCAGCAAGGTCTTGAATTGCAACCTAGGTCCTAGGTGGCCTAGGTGGTCCTACGTGAGAGTCACGACTACCAGTTGCACTGTTAATTTGCTTTTATAATTGGTTTCTCTACTACTAGTTCACCCAATAGCACGAACTTCCCCACCAGAGAAGTTTCAGCAGTGGTACAGTTTCTATTACCTTCCTCTGTGGGGCCATACAATGGGCTGGGCTTGATGGTTTTGTCTGTGGGCACCGGAGGCATTGGTAGCTTCTTCCATCACTCCAGCTGATGGGTGACTTTGTGCTGTGGCAGAGGCTGAAATCTACCTTCCCTTCAGACAGGGGCCAAGCACAGGAAGTTTTTCTGCATGAAGAAGCTGAAGGCTGGAGCAAGCCTAGCTACTGGGAAAGGTTTCTCCTGCCTGCAGCCTCACAGGCATTGGGCCCCCAAAGAGCCACCCAAGCCACAGTTTTAGTGTGGTTATGACGGACATGGCATCGCTTAGCCACCTCATGTTGAAATGGATGTGGCTTTTTACAGTGGGATTTCCTTTCTCTTTTGTTTTGAGAGTGCCAGAACTGTTTTTAAAAAACCCCTAAAAATCCCCCCTGGGTTTTCCAACTCCCCCTGAAACTGCAGGCCCTTCAGTTTAACTCCTTTTGTTTATGATTAGTTTAAGACTCACCTGACAGTCTGAATTTGCATCCAGGTGTTTTGTTACACGGGATTTGTTCCAATGTGCCACATCGGGTTTCATCCTGTTTGCTGAAACGGGCGCTTTTAGAGAAGTCCTTCAAAGCAGCAAAATAAACCCACAGCAGAGCGAGACACAGCACAGATCTCTGCAGAAGATCCCTGGTTACCAGTGGGAGAGAAGGCACCGCTGTGTGTCTGGATTATAAATGTAGCTAATAATCTTGAATCAATGGGAGCACTCAGGTGCCTTCGGGGTGTGCTTAAACTTTCTGCTGGCCTCCGTGCTCCAGGCTGTTGTGTGAGGGTGTTTTGGACCCGGAAATGCCCCCAGTATACCTCAAGAGCAGTGGGGATGATGGGGATCCTGCTTGCACCCAGCACTCTGAGTGCGGACAGCCCCTGAAATGGATTCTCACTGAGCCCTGGGAGCTGCTGCCCAGTGGGATATCGGTGCTGCAATGGGGAGTGTGCTTCTCCACAGCGCTGCAGAAATGCTCGACAGCCCCAAATTGCCTCCTTTCCTTTGTTGTCTCTCATAATGACTACAGCACTTGAGGATATAGAAATGTCCTTTATCTGATATTTGCTCCATATTCTCTGTCAAAATTATGTCCCGTGTCCTATAATGAATAGGTGATTTAACCGTCCGCCCTCAACCCAAAGCTATTTGGTTTGTCTAAGTCTCTGCCTGCCTGTGCATTTTAAATGTATATTGAACAGTAATAGCATTGCAAAAGAAAGGGGGAGTAGTTTTTGTCACTACTTGTCATTTGCATTACACTTTTGTCCCTACGTGAACATTTTCTTCTTGTCTTTCTAAGCCTTGAAACACCGTTGAAGCCTTGGATACACCTCCAAACAATTCCTGAGCCTTGAAGCGCTTCAAATTGAGTAGAAGGAAGCAGTTTGTCTCTCACTGATGACCCATGAGCATCCTCTAGTGTGCATTTAAGGTAATACTTACACATCCCCTGCCTGGGTGCCTTATGAGAAACTATTATCAGGGCAAAGGAGCAAAAGCCCTCCATGAAGTTCATGGTAAAAGGCAGCACAAGATGCTAGCTAAGAAAGTAAATGCAAACACAGGCACTAAGTGCTTGCATCCAGTCAAGGCTGGTTTCAGGAGGAGTAAGTAGCACTGAAAAGTCCACAGTGCTTTCTATGGGATGGTTGAGTAGCTCACATCTCTAAAACTCTGAGCAAAACTGAAAGCCAACCATTTCATAATGTTAATTGCATTGACGTAGCTGGGTATATTAAATATGGAAGACCTGTTGAAGAAAAACACCTTAAAATGAATTAAAATGCATATTATGTGCTTACAGATTACAGTAATGTCTGTAAGGGGTGTGCTTTGACTATAAAAATACTTTGCTAATTCGAAAAGGTAAGTGAAAGCGCCTTTGAGGTTGTGGGATTTTTTTTCTCTTGCCATGGAACCTACGTTATATTTTTGGTAACAGGAAGCAATTTTCACTGCACTGTGAAAAATGGTGCATGATGAAGACTGCAGCTAAAAAATTCAAAATAGCTACTATGTGTATTTATGTTATTATGATATTATTGCATGACACAAATCTCGTCCCCCATGCCTTCTTTTCTCTTCTGTAAAATAGGGAAATAAAAGGCTAATTTCCCTGCCTCAGAAGGGAACAAACCTGTCATCCTGAGCACTCAGCTATGAGACAATGGGAATCCTTATAAATATTACAAGTGAGCTGACATGTGGCCAATGATAATACATTACCTCCCAACGTCTGGACAGGAGAAATTATGCCATGCTTTCCTTCTGCATCTCACTGCATGTTAGCATTTTGGCTTTCCTCAGCTAGCAAACTACCCCTTGCCAGCAAAAGTCTCAGCACAGACTTAGCTTCCACTTACCACCTCCTTTTGCAGGAAGTCTACTGCAAGCCTGACTCTGTGCTTGCATATGTTCATAGAATCACAGAATGGTTTGAGTTGGAAGGGGCTTAAAACTCATCCAGTTCCAAAACCCTTGCCATTGTCATGGGCTCCTTCCACTAGACCAGGTTGCTCAAAGCCCCATCCAACCTGGCCTTGAACACTGCCAGGGATGAGGCAGGCACAGCTTCTCTGGGCAACCTGTACCAGTGCCTCACCACCCTCACAGGGAAGAGCTTCTGCCTAAGATCTAATCTAAATCTACCCTCTTTCAGTTTAAAGCTTTGTCCAGTCTCTACATCCCCTGACAAAGAGTCCCTTCCCATCTTTTCTGCAGGCCCCCATTAAGTACTGAAGCCATCCTGTTATCAGGGTTGTTGCAGGATTTTTTGGTTGTTGCTGTTGTCTGCTAAAAGCCTGTGGCAAAACACTGCTGAAATCTTCTGCAGGAAAGGAAGGCAGCCTCTGATTTGGAGAAGCACAAACATTGGGATAAGTGACACACTCCATTGGTGTGCAAACCTGAAACGAGTAGAGAGTAAGGGTGAGAACAGGACAGCCACAGATTAGCTTAATCTCACCTTGGTGGGATGAAAGTCTTTGAAAGAAACTTTGACGGGATGGACAATTACTGATGTGGAAGCAAGTAGAAAATGAGATAACATACAACAGACTGTACCCAAAGTCAACCATGCCAGCCTAACCTTTTAGCTTTCTTTGATAAGAGAACTGATCTTCCAGACAAGAGCTACTGCATCCATACATTACTCGCTTCGGGTCTCTGAGCAGTTGATAAAGTGCCATTCGGGAAGCTATGTATTAAGATGGAAATTAGTAGGAGTGCTGGAAGGGTAAGAAATTGGCCACAGCAATGTGAGTAGTAGAGAAGACCTCAGGGTAGCTGCTGGAGCAGCTCTTCAAGGAGACTGGAAAACCATCACCAGTACAGGGGAGCTGGTATATCCCAGTGGGGCACAGACGGAAAGAGTACAAGAAAGGGATAAAATTCAGTTGCTGTGAGCCTGAGCTCATGGAGTAACAACAGAGTTTCTGCCACCCTTGTGGGGATGAGCATTAGGAAGAGCAGCCTAGAGTGATGTAGGTAGAGACTAATCTGCTTATATGCAGGGTGTTGTGATGTAGTTGCCTGAGATTAACAGAGGACCAAGCTCAACCTGGGAGGTAGCTAAGAGTTATAATACACCTAAGGAATTCTGTGCTAAAAAAAAGAGAAATGGGTAAGGGGAAAGGACTTGAAATTTGAGAGGATTTGTCTTTCAAGGGAGGAACGTGGAATACTGAGCCGTAAGAAAGCCAAATAAGACAATTTTGAGTGAGTGCTCAGAAAGGAACTGATCATCTGTGTATCCCACAGTAAGGGTGGCCTTCAAAGAAGGATCATTTTAAGGCATTCCCTGCTCCTGTTTTACCCCTGTATCACATCTCAGACACAGTCATTAAGGTGCAGAAGCAATTTCTGTTTCTATTTCTACCTCTTTGACTATACTGGCATCAACATGAGAGATAGTTCCTCACCCACCTCCCTCCTTCATTCAGGCACAGTCTTCAGTATAATTCTTTCATTTATGTTTGGAAGGGAAGATGGCGAGGCAGGGGTAAGGCAGCCTTATACTGGTGGGCTGCATTAGAGTAAGTTTGTTTAGCTTTCAAAGAAAAAAAAGAATTCACATTCTCAAAGGTTCTTTAAGGTTGAGATTTCCTTTCAACTAAGCACACACCAGTATAGACAAATATTTATGTATTTGTATTTAAAGCCAATCATGGTGGTATTCATGTGCCACACTGTATGGAATTAGTGTTGAAACAGCTGAAGGAATCACAGCATAAGCAGGAACTTGGAGAGTCCATTATATATGAGGGAGTCCTAAAGTCTCTTATTTCAATTAGACACTCTCCAAACAATTTCCTATGTATCAATATCTCTTGATCTGATCAAATAACAAAAGAACAAGTTCGCAGCCTATTACTTATCTTGGAGAGGACTGAAACCACAAAATGTTAAACTCAGTTGACATAATACCTTTTATAGGTGAGGTTGGCAGTGCTACCGCTAACTTCCTCTCATAAACCCATTTTCACTTAGTAATATTTGTTTTAAGGCTTAGTCATTTGGGTTAACCCCCTCCATCCTCTCTTTGCCTCAGGCCCAGAACTGAATCCAAGTTTCTTTTCAGTTACTTCTAAGAAAGACTAGAAGGGAAAAGAAACACTGGCAACCCACTCTCTTCAGAGACTGTGTTTCAACAATACAGTGAGATCTGCAGGAGCTTGGTCTTCATGGCTGCCTCTCTTCCACTCTTGACCCACCTTACTCAGTCAGACACTGACGTATAACCAAATGGAGAAGGCCAAGTTGCCACCTATGCTCTCTCACCTGCCACTTCCCATTGCCTGAGTCTTCAGAGCAGGCTCTGACCTTAAGGGTCTTTTCCAACCTAAATCAGAGAATGCTTGAGGTTGGAAGGGACCACTGGGGGTGACCTAGTCCAACCTCTCTGCTCAAGCAGGCTCATTGCCTGCTAAAACCTAAAGCACGCTGCTCAGGACTGTGTGTAGATGGCTCTTGAATATCTCCAGGGAAGAAGACTCCACAACCTCTCTGGACAGCCTATTCCAATGGTCAATCACCCTCACAGTGAAGAAGTTCTTCCTCAAAAGGCTTCCATGATTCTCTGATTATGAAGGAGTGAAGACCATGTGGATGAACTCAGAGCAATTGATTATGGCCCAGTCCTTTCACTTCAGGCTTCAGGTCCCTGTCTACTTTTACACCCTTTCAAGCCACAATAAAGCAGGATTTCCAGAAAGCCATCCTCACTGGCATCAAAGAACTTCAGTAAATTCAATCTAAGGCATGTGCTTGGCATGCCAAATTTTAAAATAAATTCTTCTTGTCATGAAACTGCGAGCATAAAACTCCAAATAACTGAGTAAAGCCTAATCTACAGGGAGGTACTGGGTGTATCTACTGGGCAAGGAAGGTGACTCTGGGGAGAACATGCATAGCTTTTTATAGGCAAATATTGCAGTTGGACTAGATAATCATTGTAGATCCTTTCCAACTGGAAGTGTTTTATTATAATACCTTAAAGAGAACTGCTGGGCATACACCATAATTTTGAGCTTCTTTTGCTGACTTGTGATTTAATCAGGTCAGGGAACTAAACAGAAGATAAACAGGTTCAAGCAGCACAGATCTTGAAAATCAAACCAGAAATGTTCACGTCACCAAGGCTGCTCCGCATTTTGCCTGCTCAGGATGCTACCTGAATTGCAGGTTGCCAGGTTTTGTGGACTGATGCCCTCCCATCTGCAGCTGGGGTGGTTCTGTGCATTGGGAGTGTGTGTGTGAGTATTTGCCTACGGACTTGCAATTGTTTACCTCCTGCATTGCTCTGATCCCGTATCCTCTGTGTAACCTATTGCAATCCTACCTTGATAGCACACAGGTAGCATTCGTTTCATACTGGTAGTGGCTTCAATATGACAGTATGGATAAGTAGAAGCATTTAAAAAACGTGTATGATGAATAGACACAGATGGGGCCAAATGATGTGTCATTTGGTCAGTAGAAAGCCTCTTCCTAATACTTGATCAAGATATTAGAGCTGCTGTGCAATGGTGACAAGGGGAGGTTTTGCTGGAGTTGTTCATCCAATCTCATGTATAGTTTTGTAACGCCCTGCTATGTCCTATCACTCCCTGCTGAAAAGAGCAGCAGTTTAGCTGCCAATCGAAAAGGGCATTGGACCCCAGGTGCTGGTGAATGCTGTGTTTCCTTCCACTCTCTGTTTTAAGTAGTAATATCACCTGCAGCACTGACTGCCAGTTTTCTCCCTAGATATGGAGTGGTGCTGCCTCTGCTGCCTTCTTGGTATCTGTCTTCCACCTTCCTACCCGAGCTTTACCCATCCCTCCATCCTACGTTATTTGCCCCATGCCTGCTGCAGGAGAGGGGGGGCTCTGGAGTTGCTCCTCTATTATTCTCTGGCTCCTTGGCTTCTGTCATGTTTGGGGAAATCCATCCTACCTTCCCAACACTCAGCCCTGGCCTCCAAACCCAGTCTTCTATCTATGCCACTCCCTTCAAGTTTTAGATATCCAGAAGCTGCTTTTCTCCAGCAAAGGAGCTAAACTTGATTTATAAACTCTATGGTTGCAATCAGTGCAGGTGACTGCTCAACTTCTTTTAAGCCTCTCTTTTTCCCTAGAAGGCTTAGCAGTTGCAAGATCCTTTGTACTCACCTCATGGACTTGCTGAGTACAGCAATTGCAGTGGGAAGCCTTCCAGATCCACATCGCCTTGTGCATGACTCAATTCAGGTGAATCACTAGTGCTTAGAGCCAAAAAATCATAGTGATTGTGTGAAGACCTGAAGGAAAACTCAGTGCAAGCTGATATATAGCAGCCTTCAAATGCAGTGAACCTTTAGAGTATGAGTGTCCTAAATCTACTCTGCCTCCACTGGTACTGGGGAGCCCACTCTAGCCTGGTAAAGGAAGGCAAAATGTGGCCTCATGTTCCATCTCTTTAGTGCAATATTATATTGTAAATGATAAAAGTTATCCTGAGTTCAGGGAGAGGCTGGGCAGATTCACAGAAGGCTGTTTAGCAGAGGGAAACCACATATGCCTCAGGAAGCCCCTGGGCTGTGAATGGCGGGCAGCTGGGCCATGCCAAAGGTACTGGGTATTTTTGCATTTTACTCTATGAATTTACTTTAGCTGTGGCCAGAGGCACTGCTGCCTTCGTGGCTCCTTGCTTGATGGGTGCATCCATTCCCAGGAAAGCTGGAGCTTCCCAGACCATGGTGAGCTTTTGGGTCTCTTGCTCATCACACACCATCTCCCACCTGCTCTCCCTGTGCATGTCTGCCCACAGTGGGAGCAAGTCCCCGGGGCATTGGGGACCTTTGTAGTCTGGACATTCCTGCCCCACGTCAAGAGCAAAGCAAAAGCTGGTGTACTGCCTGAAACGCAGCTGGCAGGGCTAATTTTAGGTCAAGAGCTTTAAGTTTCCCTTCGAATAGCAAAGGCTGCAGTTTAAACCTTCCCCTGAGCAGGGGGGATGTGTGTCCCTGACAGACAAGGACACAGGGTGTAAAAACTTGCCTTGTTGTAGTCAGCAGGAGTATACCCCTTTGGTTGAATGAGGGGCTTTTCTGGTCATCCCTTACATTTCCATTGCAAAGGAGCAGGAAGGTGCAGTCCCACAAAGCAGTCAGCAAATCCTCTCGTCGGGAGCCGTGAATTTATGAATTTTCATGGTATCCATTAGTAGTAAGCAGAAGTTGCCTTGAGACAGACTTTTTGTTAATTCATCTTCTTAACCTGCACCTTTGTTTCTAGCTGCTGAATGAATTTGTTGTTCAAAGTCTTTCTCACATGTCCCTGCTTTTTTCTTTTTCTCTTCCAGGTTAATGGCTGTTTAATCCTTCATGGATAGTAAAATAATTACCAGGAGGCAAAAGCAGTAGTTACACAGAGCAGAATAAATGCACGTGGTCAGATCCTCTGCTAACATAAATAGATTTTGAGTGATCTATTCCTAAAAAGCCTCTCCTGCCCTTCTTTTTCCCCAGAAGAGGAATTCGGCATGTAAGTTCTCAGGGATATTCCATCTTGCCATTTACGTATGTTAAAATCTCCACATTTACTTCTTGGCTTTTTACTTTTACACTGTCTAGCAAAAGCCATCAGAGCACACACAAACTGCTCAGCTGTGCTAAATACTCCCAGCATGACTGCTTGGTGACTGAAAACTAGAGTCCCAAGTGCTGAGCCTCTTGTGCTCCAGTACGTCCATGAAGCTGGACCGTGGCACACATTGCTGGGAGGCTTTCAGGGGCAGTGCATGAGAACAAAGGGCCCATCTCCACCCAGGAGGTGACCTCCTGATCTGAGAGGGCCAGAAGGGGATGTGGGACCCTGCACAGGTGCCTACATGTAGTCATTTCGATCAACTTCCTTCTATGTCTGAACAGCACTTGTCCCCTTTCCCACTCTCCCTTCTGGGAGAGAGGGCCCAGGGCTGAGTTCCTACCCTGCACATGCTCTGGACTTTGGGAACCTGGAATGACCAGCTGCAGTTCAGTTATAGGATCATGAATTTTCATAGCCAGTTGCAGAGGAGGCAGTGGTACAAAACCAGCTCCAGCTTGTACCCCTGCAAACCGTGACATCCCCATTTCTTAACTGGAGTCAGTTAAGTCACACAAGGTGCACAAACCACTCACCTTAGAAAAAGCAGCAAGGTGATGTTGGCTGCAGTATCAGGACCCTCTGTTTCTTGCTGAGCCTTCACCGAAGTCTGTATTTTACTTAAGACTTGCCAGTTTGTCAGTTCTTAATTCACTGATCTGGTGCTTGAGTGTTATTAGTTATTGTGGTGATTTATGATAGCACTGCAAACAATCAGGTGATCTACAAAAGGCAAATATCTCACATCTTTCTAGTATCAGTTATCAACCAAACCGATAATTTAAGGTAAAGAAAAAACCAGGTTTCTTTCACAAGGCCTTTTCCCTGTAAATCTTATTGACCCCAGTTATTTCACTGACATTCTTTATTTGCTGACTTCCATACTAGCATTTCATTACTTTGCCCACCATTGCTAAGCAGACTGGCTTGGAATTACTGACATTTCCTAGTGATTTTTTTATATTTTTTTTGTATTATTTACCCAAATCGCAGCATTTCTCCAGTCCTCTAAAACATTTTCATAGAAGATTAAGTGGTAGTGCGTCAGAGATCCCTTGGGACAATTCATTTCAGTTGTGAGGATGACAGTTGTCTGGACCTGTTAAGGTAATACTGTTTATCTCTAGTAATGCTGTTTAATAGCCTCCTTGGTTACTAATGGGATGGAAAGTGCATTGTCCTCATGACATCAGTGCATGATTCTTGTTTCCGAATTCAGAACAAAAATATTTATTGAACACCTCAATCCATTTCACATCATCATCAACAAATTTACCATTTCCATCCAGTCATGCAAGTGCTTTTGAAGCGAGCATCATCTCAAATGTAAACCAGAGCCAAATGCCAGCTTACTGCCCTGTTCTAGGTAAGGTACTTGTGACTGATTTAGGACCTGATTGTTCAAGACTGCAGCAATATGAAAATCCCACTGAGATCCTAAGGGATATTCAGGCTTGAACTCAGCCTCCCAGATGTTGGGATCTTTTCCTACTGGCTGCCAAAATGACTCCAAAGATTAAAATGGGCAATGGCTGACCCAGCAGACGGTCTTATCGATTTTGTTAAAGCTAAAACTGGCTGCAATTCAAGTTTTAAATTAGTCTGAAAGGCAGCACAGTACTTTTCTTAAACCAGTGGTGTTCTTAAATTTATCTTACAACAGCAGGCACCTTTCATACAACGCTTTTAAAAGCTGGTTTCTATGCAGCATCCACTTTAAGTGTAAAAAATTAACCAGCTGTAGCTCAGAAATGGAAGAAAATGACTTAACTCTGATGGCACAGTGCAGAAATGGCATGGTTATGAAAGCACACCATGAGGACATGCCCAATGGCCAGTGATATTGCTGCCACTGTGAACATCCATGGTCTATGACCTGATCTTGTGGCTAAGGCTCTGAAGGTATCGACATAGCTTCACATGGGTTATGTTGCATCAGGTAGACTTCTCTCTTACTGGGCTCTCTTGGGCCCAAGCTTCGTGTTAGTGTGAGTGGGGCAGCAGGGAGTGAGGTGTTCTCCTTCTGCTTGAGGGTTCCTGCAGTGAGAGCACCCTGGCAGCACCAGCACAGTGCCTCTCCTCCTATTCACTGTATGTGGGGCTCTGTGGTGCACTAGGAATGATACAGTTGCTCTCATCCACTTTTTCTTTAAGGGAAAAGAGAAACCATATTTTAAAGGTAGCTATTTTGGGTGGGTTTGGTTGTGGTTTTGGTTTTTTTTCTTCTTCAAAGCAGAAATGTCACCTATCTGAAAGCTACCATCCCCACTTCTGTTTGGAAAGGCAGATCTGTAGGGGCAAGGAAGCCTAAGCCATATTTCTGCATGACTTTATCCTGCAGGATGGAAAAAAGAAACCTGGCAAATAACTGGCCAATGCACTAGGCAGTGTTCAAAATGCTTCCAGGTTTTAACTGGAGATTTCAAAAGTCCTTTTGTGCCACCAGCACAGTATTGTGTTACATTTTTTCCTACCTTCAAACACTTGCAAAAGATATTTGCATAAAGTTTGCTGAATTCACTGTGAAAGGGCACAGTGAGCTCTCCACAGAGTGCTTGAGGTTAACCTCAGCTCCTCTCCTTGTCCAGACGTGTCCTGAGAAATCAGGTTATGGCTGACAACGGATCATAAGATCAGTTAAACTACACACTGGAGAATTCCCTATTCATCTTCTCCTTGTGTTAATAAGATGACTCGCTATAAATATGATCATTTGACTAAAAGATGTCACTCAGTTTCTTGTTTTCTGCCCAGCTTCTGTTGAATGGTTATTTGTATTAGAGGAGTGCTGAGAAGCTCAATACATAGTACAAAAAAAAGTATTGAAGATAGTCCCTGATTTAAAACACTTGCATGGGTACCAAAGATGACAGGAGGGAAAATAGCTGCAAAGTGGGACAACTCTCATGTCTTGTACAACACCTAGGTTTACAGTCCTCAGCTTTTTCTTGCTCTCCTTGCATTTTCTTTCAATTTTGCTTTTCCCTGACTATCCAGTCTCAATCACACCATTTGGAGAACCTCTTCATGGCACCTCTGCTGTGCTGGCTCCTCTGTTCTCCACTAGGTGTTTGAGCTGATGCATATGCAGGCGCAGGTACTTAGAAATGTCTAATACAGTGTGGAGAAAACAACCATTGAGAAGGAATGAGAAATTAAGATAAAAGTACAGTGCTAATGAATGTTTCTGTATTTAAAGTTAACTCATGGTGAGTGGGTACAAAGCTCTAGGATGTTTTTTCAAGATCCCAAAAGATGTTTGACCTGTAGCAACTAGTGTCAAAGGCAAAACGAAGCTAGACGTGACTGAGGTGGTAATGTGCTGTGGAGAACACATCATCTGCCCTTTGATGTGATGCAGAACCTATTCTGCAAGTCCCAGTGCAAAATAAAAAGAATGGCTACAGCTCCTTAGTGAGATTTAGTAATGTAACCCCTTCTCATCCCTAAGTGCTCAGCTGCTGAGCACACATGACCAACAGTGACTGGTATTGCAGTTTCCTTGAGGTACTGCTTGCTGGTGTTATCAGCCTCCTTTTCTCTCTGGAACTGGTGCCATGGAGAGCAAGTCCTTGAAAAAGAGAAATCCTGTGCAAACCTGTGCCACAGGGAAAGGAGAGACATCAGTCAAAGTTGATGACTTGGACCCTCCTCTGAGAGCTCCTACAAGCTCTGGTATTAGATCTGGCCAGTGAACTACAACATGGTCCTTCTGTCTGCAGTGGCCAGATACAGCCAGTTCAGAGTTGGTTTTGCTAAAGCTTTTCCTGCAGAAAACGCAATTCATCTCCAGACACTGAAGCTGATTATGAACAGAGGCAGTTATCTCCCAGCAGGCATTCATCCTGTAGGCAAATGTATTGAAAGGGCATAGAATTTTATTCATCTCAAAAAATACTGCAAAGTAGTGAAATTTAGTGGAGGTGAGAGGTGTTCTGGGTCTCCTCTGGACAATTTAAACAAAGCAGCCTGTGTGTGTAGGAAGTATGCAGCTGCTTCATATTGGCAGGTTACTAACACCGTGGTACTTCTGGCTTTTCTTTGCATGTCACTTTGCCTTCCTCAGCCAATTATCTCACCTACCCACAACTCATTTTCAAGAGTTAATTTCACCAGCATGGAAATACCCTGGCACATGAGATTGGCCAGGAGTGTTGAAATTACTATGATCTGTGCCCAGCGTACCTGAGAGATTGTTTCAGTAGGGATTGCTCTACTTACCTGGAACAGATGGAGCTTCCTCTTCTAAAATCTGTAGTGAGAAGGACAGCCCCAAGCACGTATGTGTTGTTAGCTAACACACATATTTTGCAGGGTTTTAAGACAATGTAATGAATGTGGAACACATGGGAGTTCATGCACCTGCTGACTAAAGAAGATTATACCAAAGTATCCTGAAGCTTTTAAGAATTGGCATGTAATGAATCCACTACTACTACAACTTGAAAATACTGCTCTGGTAGTCCTCTTCTGATGGCTTTTATTCTCCTGTGCTGCTGCTAATCCAGCTGTTTTCCTCAAAGAAATGAATACTGCTCTGATGAGTTCTTATAAAATGCCTGGCAAGCATATAAATCTCCAAGTGATAGCTTGTATGCTCTAAATTACTAAAGCTGCCCCTACAGTTGACCCTATCGAAGCAGACTGTCTTGTCCTGACACTGCTGACCTTTTCATCCATATTCATAACATTCTTCACCATTTTCAAGTGAAAGAAGAGCATCACTGAAGGTCAACACTGCAAAATACAGTTTTAACTTCATAGGGCAGAAACTAGGTGAATCTCCAGGGGATTTAATAAATTATTCCCTGCAGGCCAGCAAATTATGAATTTTTTAATGTATCTGTTAAATATTTCATCAAAGCTTTTAATCTTGCAGGCAAAAAATTATAAAGCAATAGAATGCAAGAAAACAAAAAGGTAGTTTCAAGCAGAACTGACATTTTCATGAAACTGGAGCAGTGCGATCTGGTACCAGTCAGTATAGCAAACACTTGGCTACAGAGACAATAGTATTGATTCCTCTAAAGATGCAACTGTCTATGGTAACCTAAAATCTCCCTTATTTATTTTCCTTATTTATAAGGCCAGCAAAGAAAGTTCTGCAGTCTTGCATTTCCAGTAAAATATCTGAATGTGATCAAAATATAGAGAAGTGTCTTTTTCTTTTTACAAATTATCATTCATTGGTTGCCAAGTCTCTAAGTCTTGTCTAAATAAGTCTCCCAGGCAAGGAGCAGCTTTGTGCAGTTTATATATCAGTGAGCAAGCAGACCCTTCACACAGGTTAACAGTGGATCAGCTGCATGGAACAGAGTCTGCAATGAATATACTCTCAAAACAAACCTTGGGCTGGGTCTGAAAATGTGCAAGTGCATGAGCGGAGTACTAGGGGAAAGAAAGGGAAAGCAAAAGAGGTGGTTACTGGAGCAAAACTGCTTAAGGAAATCTTGCACCCCTGGTATTCAACCAATTATTCCTTACTTAGCAGTATAATAACAACAACAGAGAAACAGGAGAAACAATTTGCTCATGGTTTGGAGGGCAAAGCACAGCCCTCTGGCCATACATGTTGCCATTGGATTCTCCAGGCCAGGTGAAGTAATTCTTCTGTTTAAGCAGGCTTGCAACCTTTCTCATATGTAATATGCACATACACAAAAATCAATTGAATGAATAAGAGGGAAAAAACCCTGAAATAGAGACAATCTGAAGCTGCCCATTGTTCCCATTCTCCAACACAGAAGTCCTCAAAACCCTGCTGCTTCTCTTATGAAACCAATCAACTTTCCCTAAGAAGCTATTCCTTTAAATGTGATACTGAAATAGCTTTAACTTGCCATAAGGTGATTCCTATTTAAGATGGCATACCATATAGGCATGTATCATCTGACCTAATCTCATCAGACTCCATGACATCATCATTCCTGAGCTTTTACTGATTAAAAATGCCAAAAATTAGATCAGTTAAGCATATGCTTTCTTTTTTTCAGCAAAATTTTATATCACACAAATCCTAGAAGAGCCATTCTGGCAAGGTTCACAGTACCCCAGCTCCACTCTTTTATTGCACTGATATTTCCTCTTGCTCCCCAAGAGTTATGAGCATCATCAATTAAAAACAGCTCTATGATTTCAGCTACATAACCAAAAGAAAGTAATTTATGTGGCATAGCACAGGAATGAAAGAAGATGATTGGAGAAGGCCCATATTGCACATTCTGAAAGGAAGTGTTAACACATACAGGGGTTTATTTCAGTGAATTCCACAGTAGTAAAATTAAATTTCATGTTGGTGCATAGCACTATGTTGTGGGCAAAAAAAGAAAAATACAGGAAAAATTCTCCAGCTGGTACAAACCAAGGATGCCAAACTGAAGCTGTTTGGAGCAATGCTACCATGCTCCAGCTAATCTGTCCCTATAGCTGGCTAGTACATGGGTTAAAAATACTGGTATTGTAAAAAGCCATCTTGTAGAACCATCCAAATGAGAGAGGCCTGTCCCAGTCAGACTGTACCTCTGCAAACACTTATGCCAGTGAATAACCATGCACATGAATGGTCTTATTGTTTTCCAGTTGACTAGGCAGGGTTGGGGCCTGTTCCCAGCTGTACAGGAGATGGGAATGTTGGCAAACAGCACAACTGAGATATCCAGCAAAGTAAAAGATTGATGCTTAGACAGAGAGGAGGGGAAGATTGCTTTTGCTGGTCCAAACTCAGTTCAGCAATGTTGTTATATCAGCCTAGCTAAAATGAAGATAAATAACCATGTTCTTGACAGTTACCTAGTCATTTAAAACTCAATCAACCAACAAGAAATAAACAAGCAAACAATTAAGGGAAAGAGTTGCAAAACAGCATTTATAAAGAGCAATATCCAAAAGGGGGATTATCTGCATTTTATGATGATCCAGCTTGTGCTGATAATCAGAACCAGTGATGAAAAGGTTTGGTCTCAGGCTCTATAGGAAAAGACCTGATCCTGCACTTTCTGTTGGCAGCCAACAATCCCATTAGCTGTAAAAAGGACACAGGTTCAGACCTGCAGACCTTGCAAAAGCCCACAGATCTTTCCTGCTCACATAAAAAATCAAGGCAGAAATCCTGATCCAAAGTGAGAGCACTGCAGGCACAAGCCAGGAGCGCACAGTCCCCTGCAGCGAGGCCTGAAGGACTGGCCTGGCTGCAATTTTGGCTTTCTGGGAAAGAAAGTCCTCACCAGGGTGCAAAATCCATCCAAGTGAAGAAGGGGGTTAAGAAATCCTGTGCTACCTACTTGTGAACCCCTCCCGATGCCTCTAAAAGTACATTAGCAAAGAACAAATGGAATAATCTTGGGGAACAGTGCCTGATGACTACTTCTACAGCCTCTTTGATGCAAAGCAGCCAGGAATTCATGAGCTGCACACGTGCCTGTTAATATATGTACATGCAGCTGTGCACATTGAATTTCAGCCAGCCTGTGATGGGTTAGTTTGGGAAAGCTCACCTAGCAGTCCTGCACACACAATACTTATAAGTTACTCATCATGTCAATATGTAAGCAATAACCAAAAATATTTCTTTCCCTTAGTTCAAGCACAGGGAAACTGCCTTTCAGGGGGAAGCCACATGGGATATCTGGATCAGGCTATGAGCAGTCTGGAACAGAAGCCTGCTCTGCAGCAAGATGCAGCAAGACGGTTCACGTTTGGAAACTCCATCAAAAACCTCCCTTACATCAGAGCCTGGCAGAAAGAGCTTGATTTAGTTCAGCTTCTCTGGGGATGGTGGGATTTTTGTTTTAAAGCAAGGATCTAAAGCAATTCTGCTCCAAGTCGTGATGGCTATGGATTCAGGCTGTCAGAAAAAAAGGTATTTCAGTAGAGCAGATGACTTTATTTATAGAATCATAGAATAGTTAGGATTGGAAAGGACCTTAAGATCATCTAGTTCCAACCTCCTTGCCATGGGCAGAGACAACAGTTCTGGATACAGGAAATCTGGATTTCCTATAGCCCTGTGACCTGCTGTTATTCTTCTGCATCTCACCTTCAACCTCCTTGTTTTCTGGGAATATGGTGACAGGGGCTGATCCTTACTCTGCATTTGCACAATGTATGGTACACTGAAACTCCTGCCACCTGGGTCATGCATATTAATACAGCTGTGGCCATGTCCCTTGTACTTGAAGGTGACAGAGCTGTAGCTGAATGTAGAGAGATTTGCATGATAAGCACCTTCTGTCACAGACTTAGCATGAGCAGCATTGTGCTGCTGCTGCTGCACTCAGCTTCTTGAGGTCTTTCCCAGGTCTTCCTTACCCCAGTGGAAAGAGGTTGATTTTAAGACACTTCTATAATATTGTATTTTCAAAGCAACAGTGTGCTTGGTCAGCCTGTGTTTTTGAGCAGCCCAAAGGTTGCAGTTGCTGCCAAAAGGGTTTGTTCCCATAGGAAAAGTAAAAATTGAAGTACATCTTCTGTTTCCAACAGGTACACCCTCTGTTTGGGATTTAAAGATGACAATGTAGCACCAGGCTATGCTGTAGCCCCTGATGCTGGTGCATTATATTGGGAGAGGTGAGGAGAGAGAAGGAAGGACTCCTTTTTATTCCTTTAAATCACTGGAATAAAATAAAAAGGCTGTAATGCAACATTCAGCGTGGCCCAGAGTATTGGCCTAACCTGCATGTTCAATCAGATCAGAAGACGTGGTGGGAATAGGAACGATTTGTCTGCTTTGTACATAGCAAGTGACTGCTCAGTTAAATACACATGTATATATGAATGGTAAAAACGGGCTTATGGAGAGACTAAAGCAAACAGTAACCTTTTTATAGTAACTTATAACAAAGATTTGCCTAGATGGCAGGCTTGTATAAAGAAGTAAATTATCCTATTTCCTTTCACCGGTATAGAAATGCTCTACAGGGCAGCCTCTCCAGTCACTAGGTGTAGCTCAGAAAAAAGTAAGTGAATACTATTTATGAAACCTTAAGCTATATGTCAGTTCAATCAATAATAAACCATCACTCAATGACAGGACTATCTGGCAAATAGGGGCAAAGTCCTTTTTTACTTAAAAAGGATTTCTACTACTTCATGGCAGTGCACAATGCAAAAGCCTTCAAAGTGCCCCGGAAGTGATGGCTGCTCACTCCATCCTCCTGCCTGGCGTCCAAGGGACATGGCATGCTGCAAGGGTGTGGTGCTTGGCTCCAGGGAGATACCAATAAAACACGGATGCTGCAGCCTCAGCCAGCTTTGAAGCCTTTGAAGATAATCACACCTTGAAATCACCCTGGAGCATGATGTATTTGCCAGGAACAAGTCAAATGTTTATTAAAGAAGGAATTAACACTATTATTTAAATAATAACAAAGTCCTACTGCTCTTCAGAAAGAGGAGGCAAAAGAAGAAATGCTGTTTTCCTTCCCTCCTCACAGTCTGCTGCAGCTTGCTGAATTCACCATCCTTGGTTCCTCAGCTTTCCAGTAAGGCTGTAGTCCAGGAGTGAGCCCAGAGAGTGATGGACTGTCCCCAGTGAGTGGCATACTGGACCTATGGTTTCAAACGACTTCAGACTTCATTAAGGCTATATCCTGAGCCAGAATTCTAAATGAGAGTACTGAAGACACAAAAGGAAGCTCCTGCAGGTGACTGAGAAATTCTATTCAACACCAAATGTACAGCATACAAATGCAAATGCACCTTTCCAGGTGCAGTATGGGCCTGGGGAAATATCTATACGAACTTGCTACCTTCCTATAGTATTTTGTTAGCAGCCCATGACAGCTGGAACAAGAGAGCCAATGCAAAGCTCCCGCTTCTTTCCAGCTCCACTGTCTTCTGCCATGAGCTGAGAGCTCTCTTGGAAAAGCTCTTGCATTAGCAAATAGCGGGGTCCATTACCATAACACTCAGTCTTTCTCCCAATTGCGAAAAAAAAGTGGTCATTGCTCTCTGCACTTCAGAAGTTTTCTAGTTACCTACAACTAAACAGAACCCATAAAATGGCACATCTTTTCACAGCACCCAAAGCCAGGTCCTCGAGATTAATGCAGCCCTGTTGACTGCCTTCAGGTACTGCCCTGCAAGAGGACCTGAGGGGTATAAGCGGAGACGGATGTCAAGCTACTTCCTGAAGCTCAGCGGCGAGTAGGAGAAGAGGCTGGTGTCGGGGTTAGCTCCGGTGGCTAACAGCAGCCGCATCTCCTGCCCCACGACGGGAAGCTTGCCTGTAAGGCCTCCCGAGGTCAGGGGCAGCTGTGCTGGGAGAGCCCCTCGAAGAGCCTGCGATGAAGGGTGCTGAACCACAAACCCTGCCGGGCGCTGCCTCACCTGCCGCTCAGGGAGGGCCAGCGGCGGGCACGGCCGGAGCCGCGCTGGGCTGGGCCGGGCCGCGGTGAAGGGGGCGGTGGGGCCGCGGCCGGGCCCAGCGGCTGGAGCCGCCTCCTGACGTCGGGAACCTGCCGCGCGGGGGCGGGGCGGGCGCCGGGAGCGGCCCGCGGGGCAGGCAGAGCCGGCTGGCGGGGCGCGGCGCCCGGCCTGCCACCGCGCCGAGGCCGCAGCAGGTAGGGCGGCAGAAGGGGGTCTGAGGGGGAAGCCGGGCCCCGGCAGGAAAGGGCCGCGATCGCCCGACGGTGGCGGCGGGGGAGGGGATGGCGGATCCGCGCCACACCTGGGGCGTCCGCGGCCCCTAGGCGGTTCCGGTTGCTCGCCCTTCCTCTCTTCCCTTACCTCCCGTCAGCAGCGAGCGGGGCCCGACAGCGGACGGACCCGGCCCCTGCAGCCCAGCTCCGGGCGGCGCGAAGCGGGCACGGGGCTCGGCCGGCGGCTCCCGACTCCCCTCCCCCGGGCGCTTTGTTGGGGAGGCGGTGTCTCCCCGGCACGGCCGGGCGGCGGGAGCCGGGAGCCGTGTGCCGGGGCCGCTCGCACGTCGTGACACGGGCAGGGAAGCCCGTACCGCCGGCTCCCGGAGCGGTCTCTGCTCATTCCTCCAGGCCTGCGCCTTGCCGGGGGAGGTCAGTCATCCTCCCGGCTGGTGTCACCTGCGCAGGCTGCCGAGGGGGGAGGCGGGCGGTCAGGCCGTGGTGCGCCGCGCAGCCCAGATAAAATGGAGATCTTCCCTCGGTGCGTTTAGGAATGCAACTTGGATCCCGGGAGGCGGGTGAGGGGAAGGCGAGAGCCTGGTGTGTGACACTCCATTTTCCTCTAGCCACGGAGAGGAAAAGGCGATGTCGTGGGAGAGGGAGGAGGCGAGGCCACGGGAGCTGGCTGCCTGCAGCCGGGCTGTAGCAGCCACAACAAACAGGTGTGGCTGGGGGAGTTCCGATAAGCGCTGCCCGCGCAGGTTACAGCTGCCCGTTCTTCTGCGTGTTGCGGGGCAAAGAGGGGGAATGTTACCAAAACCCTCCGGTGGGAACTGCAGCCCATGTTTCCTGACCGGGGGTTGGTTCTTGGACCAGCTCAAGCAGTGAAGGAGGGAGGGAGGCAGGCAGGCAGGCAGGCAGGAAGGAAGGATCTGTGGGCTCCCGACTTACATCAGTGTGGAAGTGGGATGAGCAATACGGAGGCTATTCTCCTCCCATCACTGGTGTAACCGCGCCTGGGAGTGTACTGTGAAAGGTTAGAGAAGCCAGGTTATATATCATCTTACTGATGTGCTGGTCCAGGTCTTTGATGATGGTGGAAGCTCAAGCTGTGATCTGTGTGCACAGTGCTAGCAACAAGGAAATGTTCTGGAAAAGAGGGTGTTTTAATTATTCCCCCCTCACATTTCATCATTTCATTGATTGGATTCAGCTGCGTGCTTCATGTTTTAAACAATCCTTTCTTCAGATCCTTAGTCTTATGTTGCTGTGGGAATATTTTCAGGGCTGCAGAGCTCCTGCACGTGGCACATGGGCAGCAGATCCTGCCACACGCTTCACAACTGCTGATTGCTGCAGGATATTTAAGACATGAACACAAAGTCCAAGTGTCAGTTCTGGGTCCTGTGGTGTAGGGAAGTTTGGGAACTGCAGCTATGCATTGGTGTATGTCGATGCTTCATTAATAGCTCACTGTTTGTTATGTCTTTTTGCGTTTAGGATGTATAAAGATTAAGTGTCAAGCGCCAAAATGAGCGTGACTTCGTGGTTCTTGGTGAGCAGCACTGGCATTCGCCATCGGCTCCCTCGGGAGATGATATTTGTTGGCAGAGATGACTGTGAACTGATGCTTCAGGTAATACGGCTTCTTTTGTTGTTATTTCTTCAGACGATGCAGTAGATGTGAATGTAATGCTGAATATCTGTAGGTGTTGTGAGTTTTCCTGAAATGACATCTTTTAAAAGGAACTTCCTTTTTTATGCTGAGTCTGCAGTTCCCATGAAGACTTCCCATATTTGTGAAAGTGCAAGTGAGGTTTCTTTCAAATTGCCATGTCATCAGATGGGTAGGAGCTGTAGTGATGGGAGATTAATCAAATAGATTAACTATGTTGATGCTACTAGAACTAGTAAGCCAAGACATACCATTCTATCCTGATCTGCAATTATGCTGCTGGTTTTTTTTTTGTAGCTTTTAATGTGTGCACTGTTTACTGGAATGTTTTGTTTGAATGGAGGCAAGTCTTTTTGTTTGCTTACTTTTCCCTTTAAGTTTGGTTATATTGTCAGTGTTTGTATTTCTCATTTAGGCTTTTTTTGATTATGGTGGGAAATCCTGATGTTTAGTAGAGAAACTAGCTCTTTTGGTTGGGTGAGTAAAGTGGTGACCTCTTCCCAAAGTAATTGTGTTACTCGGGCAAACTTGCAGCTTCTGTTAGGGCTTTCCATGCCAGCATGTGTCTCTGCTGGACCTAATTCAGTGTATCTCAAGTGTTGACTGTGGTCTGATGCTTGACAGCATAATGTAATAGATGTCACTCCAAACAAATGGAGCTGGAATCTTGCAAAGAGCATTTGACAGGAGCACTTTAGCTCAGGAATCTGTAGAAGCTTGAAATTACTTTAGTGTTTCTGCAAGACTCATGCCATGGGGGGGAAAAAAAAAGGTTTGATGGTACCTGCATGACTCCTGTTTGCCCCTTTACAAGGGTGATAAATGCACCTTTTGGTTGCTGGCAAAATTAGGAAGCTGCCTGCACAGCAGGGACTCCCTCTTCCTAATTTCCACTGCTAACCTGGTCACAGGTATGTCCTAAATGCTTTGTTGATGTACTCCCAAGCAGGCTGTGTTTGTACTTACTACAGGGATTTTGTGTGATATATTAGCAGGAGGTCTGTTCAAGGGATAGGAGTTCTTGTACGAGATGTACTTGGAAGCAAGGTGTCATCTAGCTGTAATAATGTATTACCATCTGCAAAAGGAGTGCTTGCAGTGTTTGTACTGCTCTGCTAGCTGGCAGTGAATGGCATAGGTGTACTGCAGTGGTAGAGCCTGAAGCATACTCCTGTTCAGCAGCAGATTATTTGTTTGGGCTTTCCCATGAATCACACTGTCTTTTATTTCATGCTTCTACGTGTCTGACTGGTGAGACATGTAAAGGTGAGACATTAAAAATGTCCTGATATTTTCTGTCAGTCTGCATTTGACAGCTCAGGAACCTGGTTGCTGTGTTCTCTGGAACTTGGAGTAAACATACACAGCGGCCTTGGTTGCCAAAAACGGCCCAAATTTTAGAGTGCTCATTTTAATACCTTTTGAGTGTAGTTGTGGGGTTTTTTTACTGTCAGGGTTCAGCACTCTGAGAGTCACATTCTCAGGTTGTGCAGCTTAAAAGTACCCAAATGTCAATCATGCTTAGAATGCATTGCTTGTTTCTCTGGTTATTTAGGTGATTAACTGGACATCATGGATTGTGAGCCACTCCACACCACATGGAGTATTTCATGCTTCTTTGCAAGCCTGAGCTGGCTTGTCAGTGTTGCACGTGAGAGTGAAGTGATTGTGTTTTAAAGGTTTTCATTATTTCACCAGAGAAAGGCTCTAGATTGCCTGTAAAAGTCAGCTGTTTATGCTCATAGGGTGAGTTACATGTGACCCTTTATAAACGTATTAGTTTACTCTCTCCAGTAAAAAAGCTGTTTCTAGGATCACATATAAATTCTTAATTTGAACAGCACAGCACATTATTTATCTAGCCATTTGCTTATAGAGATGTTTTCCAGACCTACCTTGGCCTCCAAATGAGATGACTATAGTAAGACTCAGTGTGGAAGAGAGACTGTGAGTGGAGACTTGATATCCAAGCAAAATTGTGTGTGAACAGATGGAGGATGAGATCTAAAAATAGACTTTTTCCTGCTGTGACTGTCCATGTCACAAAATCATTGTACAGACTGGCACAATCATTTGTCTTGGGGAAAGCTTAAGAAGCAGGGCAGTTATCACAACAGATGGAGAGAGCTCTAGTGACAGTGTTTGCACCTGGAGTATTTCTGTGGTACTCACCCTGGAACTTTTTTGCACAGTGATTCTGCTTACGTATTTCAAGATTCTGCTTTTTCCCTTGAAGTGTGCAACTGGAAGCAGACTGGTGATGTCTGGGGAGTGGACTGAATGACCTGGTCGGTGGTTTTAGTCTCTTAAGCCTGTTACTGCTTAATGATTTCATTGCGATACAGTTTGTGGTTCCCTGTTGAGACTGTGTGTCTTAAATGGTGCACAAACATACAACACGGAGCTACAACATGGAGATACAAGACGGATACTTGTCCTGGAGACCTTGCAGTCTTGCCTTTCTCATTTTACTGTTTTAGGAGTCTTGTCTTTTGATATTTTCTTGGAACATGTTGTCTTAAGATATCAGATCACTGAATACCAAAAAATGATGGCTTTGTCACCAAACAATCAAGCTTTCATTTTGCCTGTCATTACTTATTTCATACGAGTACTAGATTTGCTTTTTGGGTTAACAAAGAGATGAAGAAAACCAGAGTCTTAAAGCTTAATTTTAAGTAGGTTTGATAATGGGAAAGCATAATCTACCTTGAAATCGTTTATACCTATTTAAGAAGATTTGAAATATTTTACATGTTTTTGCAGCATTGTAAAGCTTCTAGTACAACTAAATGTGAGATTTACATTTATTTTGAATGTTAATGCATGACAAAAATGCCATTTAGCATTGCTTGGCATGCACAGTGTTGTTACCCAGTGTCAAGGGCTCACTTCTGACGTTTCTCTGATGAGCAGTGCTTGATTTCTTCAGCAGTCTCACCAGCTCCCTCCAGGTAACAAACAGCAGGCCTGTAGAAATCTAGACCTTCACTAACCTGCACTAGTGTGTTTGTTTTTTCTGTGGGGCTTGGGGATGGTGGGAAGGAATTCTCTGAAAAGGTTTGCTTTTTAATATTTTACCGAAAGAAAGCAGGTTTTTGGACTATCAAAGTAATTCTCCCTACTCCACCCTTCCCCAAAATCCTTCTTGGGAAGTACAGTTGCTCTTTTTATCAGCTTTGATCATTAGTTTAACGGGACAGGTATTTATTAAAGGGAATAAACATTTTGCAAACTTAGAATTTTCACTTAACCATTAAAATCTTCCCTCTGCCCCCAAACAAAGCATTCTTTGCATCTTTGAAAAGTGTAAATATTTAAAAGAAGGGAAGGCAGTCATGACTTCCCCAGTGTTGTGTGAGAGGGAGAGGGATGTTTACTGAGAAAATGGCAAAAGCAAAATGTTTAACCAGTGTTCCCTTGAATATGCCCCTCTCGTTAGAGCAGTGGTTTGGGCTTGCTATTACCCTGCACCAAGTGAGGTTATATATACGAGTTACAGCACGAGTAGATATAGATGGCGTGATGCATCTCTTTTATGCCTTTGTCCTGTGTGACTTTTAAGACAGCTTGACACTTCCTACCAGGAGAAACTTTTTTCAACTGCTGATAGCTCTACTAAACTTTGTAACTGTTTGGCATGAGAGTTTATTTTCCAGGCGTCTGTTTTAGGCAGTGTATTCTGGACACAGTCAGCTGCCTTCTTTGGTCTTTGCTATGAGCAACTATGAGAAAAATAGCCTTTTCTTCGTGTAAACTATTCAAAAGTATCCTCAACCTGTTCTTTTAAGTTCTGGCATTGTACAGCTGGGTTGTGATTTTTTTCAAGAGGGAATGTCTAGGTCAGAGGCTGTTTCCCCCCCTTCAGTAATCTAAATGCATTTGAACAAGGTCCAAACATTTGAAAAATAGAAATTGGTGTTTGCATGTGTTCAGCAGTGACTTCTGTGATACTGTTGTCTAAGGTCATATTTCATCTGGGAGTGAGGTTAGTAAGGGGACAGATTGGAGGGCAGAACTGTTGTAGGTCGGGCAAAGAGGAAATAGGTGCAAGGATATGCAAGGCCGGGGTTTAGATGTAACTGCACTAGATTAGATCAAATTGCACCTAGCCTGGTATCCTGACTCAGACAGTGGTCAAAGCAGCTGTTGAGGAAAATGTGAGGACAAGCCAAGAGTGTAATAATACTTCCAGAGTACTTGCTCAACCTCTTGACCCGTGTTTCAGGAAGCCAGAGGCCAGATCTTTGCATTTGGTTGTTGAATTTCTACTCTATAAAGCCTCACCATGAGATTAAGATTTGGCTGAGCAGGGAGGCACAAAGAGGAGCTTGTCATTTGTGCTGAGTGAGAGGAGCAGCAGAGTTTGGAGAAGTGGAAGGTGGTGCATATAGGGCAGAAGCTGTTAAGTGTGGGGGAAGTGGGCATTACAGGATGTGGCTGCTGAGTAGCATCTCCCTTAGGCCTGAGGTGGGACAAGACTTGCATTTATTCTGGTGTCAGCAGCTAGCTGTGAAATCTACTAGCCCAGCATCTGTCACTGGTCCATGTGGGACATCACATGCTGCTTATCGTGTCAATTCATGGTATTTATTAATTCAAGTGGTGTAGGGGCTTGTGAGCTGAACATACAAGTTCGTTCTGCTAGTGAATTGGATAAATGGTAACGATACTGCTTAAATAGATGTTTTCCTCTTTTTGTCTTGCTTTGGTAAAAGTTGAGGAATGACAAGTGTTCTAGACACCTAAGGATCATTGTTAAGGCTACTAAGTGTTTATAACTGCAGAGCAGTAATGACATACCAGTGTGAAGATTGCCTGTGCAATCCTGGTTCTGCCCCTGTGTACATAGGCATGAAGATGCAATCTGTTACTGTGTTGTTACAGGATATGTTTTCCCTGCAGGATCTGTTCAGTGTTAGGTACACAGGCTACATGGCACGCCCTGCAAATAATGCAGTGCAGTGGTGAACTCTGTGTGTATAACATCTGGTCAAATTAAGGTTTCCTTGACCTAATATATCCTACCTTCCCTGGGCTTTGCTTGATAATATGATGTCTCTCCTACGTAGTTTAGTAAGTGTATACATAAACATGTGTGGATAGGTACGGTGTAGTTTGTCTACAGCATTATGCTGGGAGGAAGCAGATGGTGTGAACTTGGTAGATTATCTTTTCACTGGTACTTGTAGGTGAATTCACTGTGGGACAGAAGTCTATCCATTGCTCAGGTGTTTCCTGTGTTGGGAGTTCCCAGTAGAAGCCATAGGGAATCTCTGCTGCGTTTTGTGTCCTGTCCTTCTTCCCTGTGGAAGTGTGGGTCTGGAGTGGGAAGCTATAGTCAGGACAGGATGGTGCCCCACTCATGCTGTTTTGCTGCAGTTATCCAGAGGGTGTAAACCAGTACCTAAGTTAGTCCCTGGGCGTTGGGAATTGCCGAGAGTTATTCATTAGGTGTAGGTGTCTTACAGGCAGAAGAGAAAGGATCTAGCCTTGGGAAGGCTCTGCTCTTTGACAGGTAGTGTTTCTAGGTGCCTGGGCAGCAACTATGAGAGGAAGGATGAACATCCTGTAATTCCGGGCCTAGAGTTGTTTTTTTGGCTCTTGCCTCTCCCATTATTTTCTGTTAATGTGCAGTTGGCAGGAGGATCATGGTGCCTGATGAAATGTGAGCTGAGGAGGCTGGAGGCATGGCAGGACTGGCAAACCTAGGAGGGGAGTTCATTGCTGGAGGCAGAGTAAGGAGAGAGGTGATGGTGGCACTGCAGATGGGTGGCTGTTAGGGGTGAGAGGATTGCTTGTGGCTGGTAATGTCCTTGAAGCTTGGCCTGTGGGGGAAGGGTTTGTTCCTCTCTGCAGTGGGCAGAGAAAGTGGGCACCCCTTCCATGTCTGAGATCCTGATCCAGACACCAGCCAGCAGCTTGGCTGTGCTATAGAAATCCAGGGTTCTGTCCCACCTGAGGTGATGCTTTTCTGTACCTCCTGAGTGCCCGTGAAAAACAAAGGGAAAGCCAGTGCATCTGTGGGCAGCATGTTCTCTTTCTGCAGTCAGTATCTGATCCTGGGTCACTTGAACTCGTGTTCCACTTTGGAAAGGGGAAACCAGCAAGCAAATGCCCATTTCACCCCCCAAATTAATGGGTTAAGTTTTTATGGGAACAATGCCAGCTTCTAAATCCCTTTGCCAAGATGTGGGGATTACAGTTTTATTTTCCTGGGGGATTTTTTTCTTTTGTTCAAGGCCTTATTTTTTGCCTGAATGCTCTGGCCCTGGTCCTGCCACAGCTCCACTAATCCTGTGATCTTGACTGCAGCAAAGCTGAAGGCAGGAGCCTCTGCAGCTTGGAGGCTGTAAAGTGAGTCCAGCCCCAAGACAAGAAGACTACACTTGCTGAAGAGACATTTGTCTGCTCAAGCAGAGTCATGTAGAAACTGGCAGCAGATACCCCTGCGAGTGATTGAGCTGCCTCTTGTGGGGGTGTCACACTCGCAACCAGCCTCGGGCAGGTTGCAGCATCCACTAATCTGGAAAAGTACTGAAGTGTGGTCAAAGAGGGAGACGCGGTATTCCTATCTGTCACTAGATGTTATCTGGGGTTTTACTTCTGAGCAGCAAAAATCATATTTGGAGCCAGAATGCAAGGATTTTTTTTTATTTTGCCCTTCTTTTTAAAAAAAAAATTGGCTTTGTCTCCTTTCTACAGTGGGACACGAGGAGAGGTTTGTATTTCCTTACTGGGACACTTCTGCAGAGCACAGCACTGGCAGTAATGTAACCTGTTCACTGTGGAAAGTATTTGAGCAAATGTTTATTGCTTGCTGCCACCAGAATGCTGCAGTTATCTTGTGCCAGATGTGCACAACAGACTGCAGTGAGGAACAGGGAAACTGCTCTCATTTGTTTATTTTATCTCCAGTACCACGATGCCTCATGGCACTGGCGGGGCTGAGGTCCAAATCTCAACTCCGAACAGTACGTTTTTGCCCATGGTAATTCTCCTGGGGAGAAGGTAGCATCTGTATCCACGTAGACAGCTGAGCTGCGTCTGGTCGCTGGCCCTGTGGGGAAACGCAGGCTGTCTGGCTGTATTTCTCCTCCTGCCTCCTTAAGCAGGTCTTGTTTCCTTGTTGGTATTGCTTGGCATCTCTGCAGCTTGTGCTTTCATCCCGAGTGCCCTGTTTTGTGTATCAGATCCTTCACCAAACAAAGCTGTAAGGTATCTACAGCACATGTAATCAGTGTGATAATCCTCCATGAGCATATCTTAAGCTGCATTTGCTGCTCCCATGCTATGCAGGGGCTTTTGCTGATTTGGTGTGTGCGGTTTTGGGAATCACAAGTGAGCTGCCTATAGATTGAAGATGTGGGTACCAGTATGGGACTGTCAGACCCAGAGGTGCCATTTCTGTCTCTGATTTAGCCTATCTGCTTAATATGATCTTGGAAGAAAGAAGAAGTATAAAATAGCTGTGTCTTCAGATATATATGCTGCATGTGCATTTTGTCTGTTAGGTATTTAAAATGTAATGCATTGGAGATAGATGGTGGAGAAGCAGGACAGCCGTATATTAGGAAGTGATTTGAATGTCTGGAAATGCAAGCCCTGGATGAGAAATGTTAGTGTAGTAACAAATCAGTGTCCATGTTTTCCCTTCAGACAAGTGTAAGCGTTAGTCGGTAAAGCACACATTGTGTTTTCCTGAGAGCTGTTTTCATTTAATAAATGGTCTAGTGTTGGGACATGGTGAGAATGCTGTGTTCTTCCCTCATTCCCAGCCTCTTAGAGTGTATCCTTATTTCTTGCCTGAAGATCACTAGTGCTTAGGTAGACATCTTTCTTCCTTGGCTTCTTTTCTCCTTTTCAGTGTCCTCTGAGGCACTCCAGCTCTGGTTTTGTTGTTTAATCCAAGCAGAATCTCAGTGATCCTTGCCATAGCTCA
Organism: Agapornis roseicollis; assembly: GCA_002631895.1. NCBI lineage: Eukaryota > Metazoa > Chordata > Aves > Psittaciformes > Psittacidae > Agapornis > Agapornis roseicollis. The sequence goes on from NDXB01013828.1 coordinate 49,255, forward strand.
GGAGTGCTGCTCATCCCATCACAAGTGCTTTTCTGGTGAAACAGGTTAACTGCTAGGGGGTACTTGTTATTTTTTGCTTTTGACATCTGGATATAGGCACTTCAGGGTTTTTTAGTGCTTTATTAGAAAATACATTTTTTCTGCTTGAGCCCCTGTGTCCACTCCCAATAGATGGCTCAGCCTTGGCTTTTGTTGTGGAGGTTGCAATTGGAAGGGTTGGAAAGGACCTTAAAGATAATCTAGCTCCAATCCCCTGCCTTGGGCCAGGGATACCTTCCACTAGACCAGGTTGCTCAAAGCCCCATCCTGCTTGGTCATAAGCAAGGCTCAGTATTTGATGCAAGTGTGCATTTTAACCTAGGGATTCCCCTTATATTTGTGATTCAGTCAACTTCATTGCAGCTTTTCAATTTACCCATGCCTAAAATTACCAGTGGAGTTGCAGACTGTTGGGAGCTCTGCACCCATGGCCCGCTCTGCAGTGTGTCGACTCTGTCTTCTTAAATCACATGTGATTCAGGTGGGTCATGCATTAGAAACCACTGATCTGCTGGGCTGACGTGGCTTCCATAGGACTGTTCTCAAGCTCTCAGCTATTACCAGTCTGAAAACTAGTTAGTCTTTTCCTTGGAAGTGGGATTGAGGCAGTCTGCTCCTCTCTGAAAACAAAAGCCTGATCATGCACTGGGTTGCTGCTGTCACTTCACACAAGAGCAGTTTATGTTAAATGTAACTGATGTTGAAATAAACCACACCTCAGTTCTCAAGTAAGAGTGACCTTTGGCAAGCCTGCATCAAAATAAGTAAGGTGTGAGTTTAGTTATTTTAAGTTGAGTTTCCTTGGAGACAGGCCCTTAGGAACTCCTGCTGCCAGTTCCTGGTTTAACATAAACAGAACTGAGAAAACTCCTGTCTGTCCACAAAAGAATGAAATTTCACAGAAGTGTGGTTTGTGTAGCAGTTTGCTGTGTTCCTCGTGTGTTCTTTAAAGAGCTGCTGGGAGGTTGTATCAAGACCGTGGCTCAGATTTTGCGAAGCATTTTGACTCCTTTTGCTGTCTTGAACACAGCTGAAACTTCCTTAGAATAGGGCATAGATTGGTTCTTTTGGTGACCTCTTCCTGCTTTTATGTAGGGTTATATCATGCTGCTGGAACACATCTCTGCTCCCTTGTGATGACTGTTGTTTGGTTTGGGATCCTTGAGTAGCTGCAGGCAGCTGTTGTAAAATACAGCACCCCAGAGGCAATGCTGACTTAAATCAGGATCAGATGCAGGGCAAATTGAATTTCTGGGAGACAGCTGGTTCCCAGAAATAAACCCTTTTTCAAATGTCCTGTGAATCATTTAAAATCAGATACCAGATAAAATTTACCCTAATTTTTTGTCTGTATTAGCTTTTTGGGGTGGAAGCATTTCTGCCATTGAACAGGGGGAGAGGTGTCTAGAGGGGTTGTTCTGCCTTTAAAATCTGTTAATTTTTAAATGAGCCTCTATGAGGTGCTGTAAAAAGCGAAAGCAAACATTGCTTCAAGAGTTAATCCTTGTTCCCTTACATCCCATTGGGAACAGTGGTGTCTACAATTTTGGGTGGCACAGGAACTGGGGAAGACCTTGCATCTGTCCTGTGCAGGCAGGACCTATATGCATGTTTATCTTTGAGTCCATCAGGGTGAAATGTATCTGTATGGCAGGTCAGGTACAACCCCAGTTCTTGTAGCATCAGGTGTTATGATACATGAGGCTGTTGCTGGAGATGTTCATGTCATCAGGGCCATGTGCCAAGGTGCAGGTCCTGGGGAGCATCCCTCAACCATCCTTATGTGGACAGTTGTTACCTTATGATGCTTATACAAACCACATCACTTAGGCAGTTGCAGACTGAGCTGAGGTGCTTCATCTAATGTGAACAGTAACAGAGAGAAGCAATAGCTTCTCACTGCAAGCGCTGAAGACCTGTCCTACATTGAGGTCAGGGTCAGACACCAAGTACTGTGGTTGCATGAGGGCAAGAGATCTGTGTGTGCCTCCTGGAGGGCCTCCTGGAGGGCCTTGCTGTGCTTCACTTTCCATGTTTAGGGCTTGATGTAGCAGGAGATGCAAGTGGGGTGTTTCCAACCACATTGTCTCTGCATCTGTTTCTTTGAGGGGCATTTGCTGTCTGAGCAGCACCAGTTGGGCAGCAGAATGTCGAGTGCTGCCTCATTTTTCATCTGGAACTTATGTGAGCTGACACGTTGCAAATTCAGCAGTGCTAAGTAACTGTATTAGTGAGGCAGTTGGAGGCTTGGAGTCACCTGAACTCTACTTGTTGTGGCATGTCATGAATGGTATGAGGGATGTCATAAGGTGGCAGGGCAGTCTTCTGGCCAAGAGCATGCTTTCTTCATACTAGTACTTTGGGGTTATTCTGGAGGACAGGTCTCCTGGGCTGACATATGCTTTGAAGGGAATGAAGTGACATTTATCAGTTACTGGGATATTAACAGTGTGCTTGATGTTGTTAGGGGCAGAAGAAATTCCTGCAAATGGTAGCAGTTTGTCCAGCAAAACCTCTGTATTTTCACTAAGGAATTCCCCTGAAACAATCTTTGCCTCATCATGCTTGCAAGGAAGTACATAATGGCTTGCTGAGAGCGATGCTGTGGAAACTAGTGTGTTTATACCTGGGGAAAAGGGAAGCACTTTCACCAAGAACATGTTGGCCAATGACCAGGAAGAGGAGGATTTGCTGGTTTAGAGCCCTGCTTGTCTCCCTGCTCTGGTGGCATGTCCTACCCTCCCCTGCCCTAGATATCATGGAGTTCTTTGTGCTGATGGAGTGACTGGTTCCAGTGACTGGTTGAGGTCAACTGCAGCAAGAATTCTGGTTATGAGAGGCAGATCTAAATACAGGCATTGTGGTGTCTTTAAAGCTGTAACACAATGTAACACAAAATTAGGTAGAGGTTTTGATCTAACACTTCTTCCTCAGAAGTCTGACACTATTCTTGCCAAAGTGTTCTTTGTTCTAAAGTGCATTTGTTACTTGTTTATCATGGCAAAGCCAGTGGCACCAAATCACTGTCCAGTTCCGTGTTCTCGAACCTAGCCATAAATTTGAGTTTCCCTGGAGTTGCTTTATTTCTCATTGCAAGTTCACTAACTTCTCTTCAACTTGGAAAACATCTAGAATTTAAATAAAATCTGGGACGTAATCCTGGGAACAGAATGCATTGTTGTAACTTATGAAAATGGTTTATCTTTCCTTGAAATAGGAATTAATCATCCCAAACAGAAACGTCCCTAGTGATGAGGCCACCAGCTTTGGCTGGTGAAAAATGATGCTCTGCTAGTTCACCCTGGCTGAGATCCTGCCCCAGGCTTTCCATTTGGCTGGTTTTATTTTCAGTGTGTATTGATATAATTCATTGCAATGATGGCGTGGTCTTGACAGCCTTCAGTGATCTTTCCTTTTTATTTTTTCCCCTTTCTCTTTTTAAGTTGAGCCGTTTAAACAACCATGGAAGCATTTACTGTTAATCCTTTGGTTATTTGTAGTAGTAAATAATATTTAATCCTTCCTGCTTTTCCCTTTACCCCGTATCAAATTAGTTTAATGTTGAAATGTTGCTTTGATTAACACTGTTGCTTTGATTAACACTGTGTCTTATGTGTGACCGGTCTCACATTCATTATGCTTTCATTGCCAGTCCCGCAGTGTCGATAAGCAGCACGCTGTGATCAACTATGACAAGGAGAAAGATGAGCACTGGGTGAAGGATCTCGGCAGCTTAAATGGCGTAAGTAGTAAACGTCCTGGATTATGGAAGCAAACATGCACCATGCTGAGTCTGCAAGTGCTTGTGCACTTAATTCTACTGTTGGACCCTTTTGGGTCGTTGGAACTGTTCGCATGAGTTAAGCTAAATGTACATAATTATTTGCAAAGCCTGAGATGCTGGTTGTATAGCACCTCATCTTAGAAGAGTAAAGCTTTTGTGTATTTTGTATTTCTTTTTCCATTTCTTCTGGTGTTCTTGCAGAATGGCTCAGGGCTCATAAAATCACAGAGCTTTACAAAAGAGGAGGGAATAAATTCAGTCTCATTGTGGGGATGTTAACATTGAACTGGTGAAGATTCTGGAGCAGCTGTTCAGCATGAGCAGGGTGACCTAGCAATTCAGTTGTCAGTGCATGCAGTGATTTATGGGATGATGAGACATTTAATTTCTTCTGGGAGAAACTATTTAAAACCACCTTTTCTTTCTCTCTCCCCCCCCCCCGGGGAAAATTCCTCTTTTCC
>NDXB01013828.1:53668-65990 GCA_002631895.1 Agapornis roseicollis
CCTTTTCTTTCTCTCTCCCCCCCCCCCGGTGAAAATTGCTCTTTTGCCTTCCTTGAGCCTGGTCTGTGTGAAGACCTAAGGGGTAATGTGACCCCAGAACAGGGAGCTGAGCCTGCCTAAATCTTAACCCTTGTTCTGGTCCAAATTCACACCAGTAGTGTTAAGTAGTTAGGGAGGGCTTTTTCTGCCCACCTGCATTCTGCGTTTTATAATATACCATTGTAGTTAAATCTGTCCTAATGTCATGGCATGCCTCTTCTTTGGCTGTTTCTTTATACCAGTGAAGCAATTCCTCTGCTGGAGCAGGTCTAAGCTAGATTCACATAATTGTCTTCCCAGTAGGGGTTTTACTGCAATCATTGTGTTGGGCTTAAAACCAGAAGCCCTCTACCATCACAACCACAAGACAATCTCAGAATCTTGTACACAAACAGTGGCTAAAGCAGATCTCAAGTGTTCTGCTGCTTCCGGCATCTGGAAACAGCAAGAATGAGTGTTACTCCTTCTCAGCCTTATAGCTGAAGGCACAGAGCCCTGCTGAGATGGGAATGTTTTCAGTAACTGGTCTGGGGTCTAGTTGGATCTGTGGTTCAAAACCTGGTGTATTTAACTCCTGGTGGCAAAATGGCAGGTGAAAATTCTGCTTGCAAATAAAGGAAGGATTGTACCACTAATTCTTTTCTATATTCATATGAGTTTACAAGATCTTAATGGTTGACTTGTGCTCTGAGGGGCAGTGGGGTAAAAAGACTTGCAGCAGTGCCTGCCTTCTGCAGCTGCTCAGACACACTTTATCTGGAGAAGACTGTTGGGGCCAAACTGACTTTATTTAGCATGAAAGAAACATAAGTTTTCATTTGAAAATTTTCATCAAAACCTGGTTTTACCCCTGAAACTAAAGAAATAGCTTTTGAGAACCTACATTTTTAATTCCACTTGCAGAATTTGTTTTTATTTTGAGTTTACTGTATGGCTTTTCAACAGTACATTATATGGCTTTGCTGGATAATCTGGTTAAGCTGTTGAAATGTTTTATATTGTTGTAATGTTCAGCTGATTCCTCAGTCTATTAAGGGTCTTTTGGTTTTGAAGGTAGCGTTTCTGTCTGCAATAAGCAGTTTGCTTGGCTTATGTTATTCGAAGTAACCACGGATGAATAGGTAATGACATCAAAATGGGTTTTCTTGCAGACCTTTGATTTGCACAAAATTCACTAAATAATTATTCTTGCTCCAGATGTGACTCTTGTGGGATTTTTAAATATTATAAAAATTCATGGAAATTGGAATTCCTTGCCTTTTAACCAGCTTCACTGTGTTTATGCTGAGATTACAGGCCTTTCACTCAGCTCTTCTGTAAATTGCCAGGAAGCTGGGGGTTGTTGTCTGCTGAAGTTCTAGTTTCCTGCTTTAGCATTCATTTTCCCCTGTGATTAATACTTGGTCTTATCATGGATATTTGGCTTGGCTGAGGTGAGAAGGCAGAAGAAGACTGTGCCTCAGTGGTGAAAGCATGTAAATACATTTTCTAGCATAATTTTGGTTCATTTGAGCATAGCTGCATTTGCATTGAGGCTGCAAAGAGCCAGCAGTGGGTTCCTGGTCTGAGACTGGGTGAATCCCACCTTGTGAGGTAGGAAAACTCCTGGTGTGTGTGACTGCCCTGGCTGTAACTGGAAGCCTGATCCCCATCAGCATGCTGGTACTTCTTCAACTGAGTTCCGGATTTATTTTTGTTTTCATGTGGCCCTGGTTATTACAAAAGTGCATGGGTTTATTTTTGGAAGATGACCATGAGTGCTCCAGTGTTCTGTGACAATTGTTCCTTATGGGATCCTTGGGAAAGAAGGCATCTGAGACATCCCAGACATTTGGTCAGAGCTATGAAATACATTTCTTGTACCTTTATGAGGATAACTTAATTTCTTTGAGCCTCAACTGTCTGGAGCATGGGAAAAATGGGTGTGTGAATCTTTTATGCGAGGGGCCCATTATACTGACATATGATGTCTTGGACAGAGTGGCCTCAGACATCATGGTGCTGCTACTGCAAATGCTTTTTTATGTGTGCATTTTCATTTTCCCCTTCCTCTGTGACAGGCTTTGCTCATTAGATTATCAGGCCTTGCAGCTGACACCAGTGTTCTCTGACATCCAGCAGAAAGCTGCTTCCCCAGCTCAGTAATTAGAATACGAGCTGCACCATTGGCTGCCCTTGTTGGACGTGGAGGGCTGAGGATTGCTGAGAGCATCTGAAGTTCATAACTGCAGGCACCTCATTTACCTGTTTAAGCTGGGGACTAAAATTTCATTTGCAGGTGGTGGAAAGGTGAACCTCCCTAGAGGTCCTGTAAGAGCACCTTGCTTTGAAGCATAATTGGGGTGCTCTCACTTGTCCATGGGAGCTACTTGCTAGTGTTGGTTTTTATAGGGAACTTAGCTCCTCGCCTGGCTGACTTTGTGCTAGTGCACCCTGAGTATGTGCAGTGTGGTTAGCAGATGACCTTGGTGCTCTGCAGGAGCCCTTTGTATTTGGGATGCATCACCTTGATACCCTCAGTCAAAAACTATTCCTGTGCTTCTTTCCTGCAGACATTCGTCAATGACATGAGAATTCCAGACCAGAAGTACATCACCCTAAAACTGAATGATGTTATTCGCTTTGGCTATGATATCCTTCTCATCTGAAGAGGGAGTGGGACACTGTCTCTGACTGGGTTTTTGCTGTTTGCTGTATGGGGAGTTAACAGTGCTAATTGTGACTAATGAATAAGAGTGTTTATTTTCCCTCCTGGAGCCTTTGGATGGCTCATAAACTTTTGTTTCTCCACCATGGACCAGATTCAAAGCATACTAATCATGATGACTCATTGGACTTTGAACCAGGCCTTGCGCTGGCAGTAGTGACTGTGGAGTTGCTTCAGTCTCTGTGTGGCAACTGTAACTGGTACAAGTTGGGGCACAAATATATTCCATATGCTTTTGTATGAACTAACATATTTCTATTTATTTTTAATCCAACCTGTGTGCTTTTGTCAGTCATTTCACCCAAACGCTTGCTTTCAGGCAGTTTGCAGGTTTTCAGCATTTAGCTCTGGGGCTTGTGGTCAGGTTCCCTACTCTTTACCAGCTGAAGTTTGCCCATGAGAAATTGCTTTTGCCACAAAATACAAGAGCAAATCTCTCTTTTTCACCAGCAGATTTCCCCTTTATTGAGGGAGGCTGGGCTGCAGTTACTACTTTGTTTACAGAGCAATTCTGCTAGTGTCTGCTGCTAAAGCACGTTTGCCTTTGTCCCTTTATACTGGTGGGGCTGTATGACTGGATGTAAGCATAGATGTTTCATTCTGAGCCTACAGAGCTACTGTGGTAAGTAGAGGCTCCTATTGCTGCCTTTTCATGTAATCTAATACTTTTTTTATTCACTTTTTGTCAGTTGCTTCTATCTGCTAAACTTTACCCCCTCGGGCTGAATTTAGAAGTAACAGGTGTCTTCTCCAGGTTTCTCTTTTTGTGGGGAAATTTCACTGAGAAACAGTCCAGACTGTTTCTGAGAATAGAGGCAGAGACTGAAGTTTTACCACTGGGTGGGGGGAAATGTTTGGCTGGAAAACTTTTGTGCATCCTTGACCCCAGGGCCACATACTTGTGCCAAGTAGTTTGTGCTTGGCCATTCTGGAGCCCTTGAAATACTCCCAACCTTGCCAGAGTCCAGATAGCTGAGGCACTAAGACTGAGCCTTTCTGGTCTTCAAATGATCTGGGCAGCTCAGCTCTAACCACTGACAGTGCAGGAGCACTCAGAGTTGCAGCAGGGATGCTTCAATTTATGTTTGCAGTCCTGGATCTGCTGGAAAAAAGAGGGTTTTCTAGGCCTTGTGTAAGGTTGTACTCTTGGTTCTGGTCTTGCTCTGTCTCTTGCCATTTTAGATGTAAAAGAATCCTTGCATCACAGTGATATTTCTAATTGTTAGAAGTGAGGTGATTGCTGAATCTTAAAAAAAAAAAGGAGGGGGGGGAGACAGATTATTTGTCTTTAGATTGGTATTTGAACAACTTGCAGCTGATGAGGATTACACGAGAACATGATGGTGGTGGTGGGGATTCTGAGATACTGAGTAGCCCCTTACCTGGGTGCTGTCTGATAGAAGAGCACTGCCATCTGGGATCATATCATTAAAGGTGGTGTCTTTGTTATGTGCATATGTTATGAAGTCTCTTACAGCCCCACAGCAACCTCAGTTCTAGCCTTGCAGATGACAAGTATTTTTGGTGTAGCTGGTCATGTATCTTCTGGTCTTTAGATGTGTGGAGAAACTCTTAGAAGATTTGCTGTGAACTCTAGCCTAGTGAAGGCATAAGCCAGTGCCTAGAGCATGGGTAGGTTTTAATGGCTGTGATACAGGTCTAAACATTTTATAGGAAGCAGTTCTGAGTATTAAGCAGCTGAGTTGAAGTTTAGTCCTGCAGCCCTCACACTGATATTCATGTGAAATGAATGATTGCATTGATGAATTGTAGAATTTATTGCCACCAATAGGAAAATTACAAAGAATTGCAGGTCTTAGTGCTGTCTATTTACTTTAGCATAGTTAGCATGGCAGTTACAAACTCTTTCCTTTGCTGCTTCAGTGACACTCTTTAGTAGTGTTTTCTGTGCATACCACATAGCTCGGTGTGGATGGCAGCATCTCCTGAGGTCTAAGTTAGCTGTGTGCTGTTGCATAAGAGCGTTTGCCTCTTTTCCATTTACAGTTTCACATGCAGGCTGTGCAGATTCCCTGCTATGCCAGTATCACTTGGTTTATTTTTAGTGTAATGTTTTCCATCTTTCCTTTTTCCTCCCCTTTGCTCTGTGCTGCGCTGATTGGGTTGTTCGTGTTGACATTGCCATATGCTTCCTTTATTTATTTATTTTTTTTTATGCAGTGTTGCTGAGGATTATTGCCTAGGCTCAATCATGCTGAATGTCTCCGTTCCAAAGAGGTCACAACAGCTCATGACCTGATTTACTTTTCATCCAGGAAACTGCAGTGGCTGAAAGGCTTTTTCAGGGCAAGAGAGCATGATAGTGCCAGGCATCCCTGCAGGGAGCTAGACACTGCTGTTCCCTTGTTCAGAACACACTAGATTGCCTCATCTTGGGCAGGATACAATGGGGAGAGAGTGACCTGCCTGGAGCTGCCAGCTGGGTAGAGAGGAGTGGGGTGTGAGTTGAGTCAGGGTTCTGGTTGCTCCCTTGGGTCCTGTACGGAGCTGCTAGTGCTCCCCCTAGTTTTTCCTGCCCTGCTCCCCTTATCTGCTATCCCTTAGTTGGTGTGGGTCTTGCCAGCAGATGTGATTGCATGCTGTCTTGCAAAACATGCACGGCAGAGTCTGTGGTGAGTTACAGAAGAGGCAACTTTTAGTACTCTGCAAGTTTTAAGCTTTTCCGATACTGCATCTTGTTTTCTTTCCATAACTAAATGCTAGTTTTCTCTGTCCATCCAATTCCTTTGTCGTTTCCTTAATGAGTGCTGTACATTCAAACATGTACGTCCTGGAACAAATTCAACACAAAGTCCCAGAAGAAGCGTTAAAGGTAAGGTTGTCTGGGTGCAGGTGAATTTAGGAAAAAAAACCTATAAAAATTTAAGTGCTGTAGTAGTGGCCAAGCAGACTAAAATATTAAAATACTCTTCATAGCAGTGAAATGTTCCACAGTGTGGGCTTTCCTTGGACCAGGACTTAATCAAACGTTCATTTGAGGAGAGATACGTTTCCCGGTTACCTTGGCTCTGATCCCTGTGGTAACATGTAGATGAAGGTATTGATGACTTCATGACTGCCAACAGAAAAGGTTACTAAAGCTGTAACATATTACAGAACAGCCTGTGGATGAAGCACAGCAGATCTTCCCTCCCAGAAGTAGAGCACAGATGCCTCTTTCTTAAGCTTGGTGGCTTAGGCCAGCTCCATCATACGTCCTCCGGCAGACTTAAGTTTACTTAATTTATTCCTGTATATAATCTAATTTTTGCCTTTGAGCTCCCAATTTTTACTTACCAAGCAGTCCTCTTTTGAATGAGGTGTCTTTTTAAACAAAGAGTTCAGTAGCAGGTACAAAATATTCAAGCATCTTCTTATCTAAAGCAGAAAAGCAACCTCCTCTGGGCAAGAAAGCTGTTATGTTCAGCTGAGGGACTGGGCTATCAGTGCCAAGCATCACTGTGTGGCTAGCAGGTACTGTCTTAGCCCTGGTTCCATGTTTAGGACTTGGAGAGGATTGGAAATGTAGCAGCTGAAATTGGGGAAATGATTCATTGAATTTACTGAGGGGTAATCTGGATGGCTACACCCTTTTATTAATTTACTGGTAATAAACCCACTTTTAAATAGCTCATTTACTATGTGGAGCCTGTTTTAATGCACTTTCCTAGCTGGGAAGAGGGTTTGGCAAGAAATAATTAAAATAGATTTTAATTGCCTTTCCTGAAAAAATGAGATAATTCCTGAAAGAATTTACGGCGTTGCTTTAAGAACAAAGACAATTTCAGGATATGAATCCTGAGTGAGAAATGACCTGAGTTCTGATTCTTCTCAGTTTATTCTTTAAAAGGTTTTCTAATTAAATATTTCTCAGAGCTAAGTCACAGTGACCTTCTCATGGACTAGAATTGTCACTTAGTCTTCCAAATGGGGAATTTGAAAGCTGGCATTTCTTCTGTATTTTGTAGCCTCTACTCAAGTGTGCTTGCTTTCTGTTGCAGAATATAGCTGCAGTGTTTGCCTTTGCATGACCTGTTTTCAGGGAAGGTTTTCTGTGGGCTAGCGCACAGACCATACTGGCATACTACAACTGTTACTTGTCTCTGCAGCATGAGAAGTACACCAGCCAACTTCAGATGAATTACAAAGGCACGGCAATGAAGAGGGCAGAGCAGCCCATGGAGCACAGTGGCTACACAGAGTCCTCACAAGCAAAGCTGGAGAAAGGAGAGAGGAAAGCAATTACAGGTACTTGCTCAGGAACCAGTTAATCAAGATTCAGAACAAAGTGCAGCTTGAGCCCTGCAGTGGGTCATGATGCTGACGTTATGGTGTTGTGGGTTACGTCTCAGAGCAGTTCCAGCAGGGTCATCTTTCTAAACCTCTTGAGTACTCCAGACTCAGATTTTGGAGATTCAGCCTCCAAAAAAAATCCTGGTGTGATGCCATGCACACCTTGTCACTGTGTGTGTGCTTGAGAACCTGTGGGCTGAGCAGGTTTGGTAAGTTCTTTGGCACCTGTCTGGTCTATTTTAATTTCCTGATTGTGAACTGGTGTTTGAACAGAGATGGTGACTCAGAGTAGAAAATGTATGGCTACCCTGGCATGGTGCTGGCAGGCAGGTAAAGAAGCAACAAGCTGTTTCTTTCAAAAAGCCCAACATGGTTTTAAATGGCTGTACTTCTTAATGTACCCATGTGTGGAATTAAAATTGACTTCCAGATTGGAAGGTGCTTGCTTCAGGTTCACTATGCCCCAGCTGCAATTCTTTTCAATTTGAAAAATACTTTTTGTTCCTCATTTCTTTACCCACTGCTGCCTTCCTTTAAAGTCCCTTTACAAACCTTGCTTCTTCCCTGTTCGCCATTATGGTGGGCCAAGACCTCCCCAGCAGTCTTGGGTCTCAGCCATCTCACCTGACTTCCTACCTCCTGTATGTACTGCCCTTGCAGGTCTCTTCCCAGTTCTGCTTGGGTATCAGTTGGTGGATTTCTAGAGCTTGATGATGCATAAAAAGAATAAATATGGTTTCAAAGCATCCCAGTGATAAATGACTGCCAGTGGGGGTCTCGTGGCACTGGGATGGCAGAGTGATAGGAAAGCTTTAGGGTTAGCAGGGAGCCTGCCCTTTGGGTCTGTTGGAAGAAGAAGCAAGGAGGTGAATGGAGGGAAGAAGGTAGGCAACTAAAAGAGGTGAGATAAGGATAGATACAGCAGTTTTCTAGAAGAATGTACAACTTCGAGTAAAGCTGCTAAGGCCTTCTGATAACTAATTGGAGTGGGTTAGCTGACCTTAATCTCCCATGCATTGTCTTTATGAAAATCCCTTTAAGCTGACAGAGTGTACAAAACCTGTAATTTTTCCCCCTGGTCTCGCTGTTGCCTTCAGCTGTTCATGGAAGCACATGGGTATGCACTCGTGTGCCCAACTCCCATTTTCTGCGCTGCAAAACCTTTTTTAGTGTTGCTTCAGCTGTGTCTGTTGCCCACCCCCATGGATGTGACATTTGTGACTTTGCCTCACAAGCGTGCAGTTAAAGGGATGAAGTTAGTGTTGATTAACCGTGACACTGTAAAGGGTGAAATGAGGTGAATCTCACTGTGGGGGAAAGCTCTCCAGCTGCCTTTCAAGAGGCATTGAGTACCTGGCCAGTTTGCCAACAACTGGAACCACGTTGTATTTGCTGCTGCCTGGTTGCATGAAAATTCTCAGTTTTATTTTTGCCACCTTCCAAAAATTCACAACTTGATTTTAACCTACATAGCATAAGCAGGTGATATTTAGAACATCTTCAAAGTCAGGGTGTTAAGTGACTCTTCAGCAAGGTGACCCATTTCTCCAGCCTGTGGTTCTCAGACCTCTGTTACATTTCTATCATCATCAGTGAGCCCAGACCATGGGTCTAAACCAAAAAGGACTGTGATTACTTACTGGGGACCAATGCTGAAGTATATCATGTGCAGTGGGACTGACAGACATAGTAAAAAAAATAATCTGTGAAGTGCTGCTAACCCCACTGGAAGATGGAGGAATTCAGGACTTCTTGTTGGAAATACCTTGCTGGTTTGGACTGAAGCCTGTTTAAGCAAGAGAAGGGAGCCTGGGCATTAAATCAGCACCTCACTCTCCTAAAAGCATCTCTGTCATGTGAGCAGAATGATTATTGGGTCCCTTTTTTCATCTGCGATGTGACTAATTCACCTTGCCTTCAGCTGCGCACATGCTCAGTTTCTTCTTGGTTGTGCAGAGGAGTGGCAGCAATTTAAAATGATTAGTGGAAAGAAGAAATTGGAATTCTCACGGGGAGTGGGCTTGCTTAGTGGCGGCAGAAGGAGGCTTTGGGGAAAGAGCTGTTTCACTAAGCCTGTAGGTATTTGGGAATTTGCATTGACTAATTAAAGCAAGGTCTGGGGTGACAAAAGCCTTTAGAAGGATAGCTTCCCAGGGCCTGAGTAGAAAAGAGGCAGAGGGAATAGCAAGCTTTCAGGGAAGAGGTTTAACAAAACAATGTGAACAATTATTGCTGCTTAGAAGTAGGAGGAGATGTGGGACTGAGGATAAAGAGATCCAGTGGAGTGAATGGGAAACAGCAATTTAGTCCTTATGCTGTTGTACTTGCTGCTTTTGAGTGTATGTAAGCAGAAAATCATCAGTTTTTGTGAAATGTTTGGGGTGAGGAGCTTCGTGAGCCCTATAGGTTGGATATGGATAAGAGAAGTGCCCACAGTTCAGCTAATTAATGCTAAAAATAGCCATCAGCTTTCATGTTTAAAGCCTTAAGCAATCAGGAGGTCACATACAGCCTTGAACTGAGGAGATTTTAAGACTCGAAATCCCCATCTGTTGCTACCTGAGTTGAGGTACTGGATGAGATAAGCTACTTTGTGGTCTTCTGTTCTCAACACATAGCTAATCCTCAGGCTGATCTTAATTTACTTAATTTTAAAGGCCTGATGGGAATAGATAATGCTGAATCTGATGAATAACTTCTGAATAACTGCTGCAGGCCTGAGTTTCCAGAGGTGGAGGCTGCCTGCAGCATCTAGCTGAAATGGGCATCACCAGCTGCAGGAGCGGGGCTTGAGCCAGGATCTGTGAAATAGCCTTGCTCACCAGGTTAGCATCTGTGCCATTAGGGAGTCCTTTCAACTGAGTGTCCAACTTGAAAGTCTTGTTGGTGTCCGAGGCTGAGATCTAGCAGGCAGAATGGACAGAGGCAATGGGCATTGTGCCCAGTTGTGAAGTGGTTTCCATGGACTTTGGCTGCTTTCCCCATGAGATCATGGTAATAGCTATTTAGGCACACAGCTCTACCCTAGCCTTTAATTTAGGGAAGTGATGGTGGTGGATCTGTTTTTTGTCTGAGCTAGGGTAGTGGTACCTACAGCATGCTAAAGGTTTGACATATAATTGAGTCAAATCTGTGATTATCAGCCAGATTTGAAAGCCTCTGGGGTCTGTCTGTATTCACAGCAGGTACGTAAGGCCAGGACTCAGGTTTGCCATGCACATGTGAAACAAATACTGCAACGAAGAGTCAGAGAATTGTTTTATGGTTATTTCTGCTAGGTCTGAATTCTCTGTTTTTGAGAGGCGTTAAAAAGCAGAGATGTAAGGAACTAATTTAAAATGTTATAGCTAGATCATCTTCTTTTCCCCCTAAGGCCTCTGCTGTAGGAAGCCTGCTCTGCATCTTTGAAAACGGACAGTATTGTTACTAATAATGAATCAAAAATGGTTTGAGTTAAAGCAAGCTGGATTTCTCATGCTTTTGTTATGACTTGCTGTAGACAGCTTCAAAGCTGATGTGCTTCTGTTGGCAAATCAATTTATCATTGCTGTCTGTGTGTCATGATGGTTTGACGCTTAGGGAGGAAGCGCAGCCCTCAGGCCTCTCTTGGCTGCAGGGGACACCCTTGTGGGAAATCAGACCCCTCTGTAGTGGGAGCTGTGTGCTTGTCATGAAAGCTCTTCTGCCCACTCGCTGGTAGAAAGCAGCATTAACACAGGCTTCCTCCTTGCCCTTTCATCACCTGGATTGTATTTTTCTTCCTGCCTTTGTGTTCTGTGTGATTCATTTCTGCATAAATGCATCCTTTGTATTGACACATCTCATTTTCTCTTCTTGTGGTGCCTGTCCTTCGGCTAATACATCAATAGATCTGTATTATTTTAACAGGCCATGGTCTTATCAGACTTGTTAAAACAAATGAACCTGCCTTGTTTTGTGCTAAAACAGTCTTCCTTTTGCTTTTGAGTGACTGCCCCAAATACATATCCAGGAGCAGGACATGTGTATGTCAGTGGTCTTCCCTGTATTACACTGTCACAGGTAGCTCAGTATTTGTCTGACTGAATGCTTGTGCTGACCTCAACTCAGTTATCTAAAAGGATGGTTTTTGGACTGTCTGCCTGAATAGATGAGCCAAGAAATATGTCTAAATGAATTGGCACCATCTGGGCAGCCTGGCACAGAGTGGAGAGAGGTGGTAACTAGCTGCTCTCAATTGGAGAAAGTCTCACGTCATTAAAATGACTGAGCAGTTAGTTTTCATTGGTGTTCCTTGCTTCACTGCTGACTTGGGCAAGCCCCAGGTCTCTCTGTTCTTGCAAGAGCTTTCATTTTACACTAAAATGTAACAGACAGGCAGTAGCTTCAGGGTGATATGTGAGTCCTGGGACACAGACAGGCACACTGCTCAGAACACTGTGAGTCCAGGTTGAGATTGCTACCTAAAATGCATCCCCTCTGGTAAAGAGCAAAGCCCCCTGGCATAAGTGTGTATGTAGCTGCTCCCTGCCCCATTTCTGTCACAGCCATCTGGTTTAGCTGCTTTTCTGTGTGCCTCCCCCTCCATCCTCCTCCCTCCCCTTTTTATATGATATTGTTGTGTTAGAGCTGGAGCAGGGAGAGGCGTCGGGTTGGTTGTGCCTGCAAATTAGAAGGGATGGAAGCTTCTGACGTGAGCAGGGCAGCAAGGTCATGTAGCTCTTCTGAACTCAGGGAAATTTTGTTCTAGCTCAGGATCTGGCCACTTTCAGCAGTAGCTGAGAATGAAGGTGTCTGCATCATTTGATAATATTATTCAAAATGCAGACTAATAGGAAGGCTCAGTGGAAACGTAATTGCTCTTAAAAGTATTGAAACTGTCCCCAGATAGCAAAATGCTGACTCCTTAGCTTTTCATCTGTGCTTTTTGCAGTCTTTGAAATGAAGTTTCAGTTTATTGTGGAGGCTTGGAGAGGGGAGGAATGGAAAAACAAAAGCAAACAAAAAACCAAAGATCACAGAAGTGAGCAGATGTGTTACACATGCTGTAGCTGAGTGTTGCGGGGGGGGGCCTGGCAAGCTCTGTGTTGTGGGGCAGTGAGTGCAGCAGAGTGACTCCCCCTCTGGTAGCCACAGGTCTGTGCACTCTGGCCAACTTGGTGTGCTCTCCATAGGTGCTCCTTGACATTGTCATAGAATCACAGAATAGTTAGGGTTGGAAAGGACCTTAAGATCATCCATTTCCAAGCCCCCTGCCATAAGCAGGGACACCTCACACTAAACCATGCCACCCAAGGCTTCATC
>NDXB01013837.1:0-14408 GCA_002631895.1 Agapornis roseicollis
ACCAGAACTGCACACAATGCTCCAAGTGAGGCCTCACAAGAGCAGAGTAGAGGGGCAGGATCATCTCCTTCAACCTGCTGGTCACGCTCCTTTGCATGCAGCCCAGGATACGGTTGCTTTCTGGGCTGCAAGGGCACACTGCAGTCAGCTCATGTTCATTTTCTCATCGATCACCACCCCCCAAGTTCTTCTCCGCAGGGCTGCTCTGAATCTCCTCTTTGCCCAACCTGGAGCTGTGCCTGGGATTGCTCTGACCCAGGTGTAGGACCTTGCACTTGGCATGGTTGAACTTGATGAGGTTGGCATCAGCCCACCTCACAAGTGTCCATCCCTTCATCTCCCTTTTGGTACACACAGCATGAAATAGGATGAAAAAAAGAATATTCTAAAGAGACNGGTTGGCATCAGCCCACCTCACAAGTGTCCATCCCTTCATCTCCCTTTTGGTACACACAGCATGAAATAGGATGAAAAAAAGAATATTCTAAAGAGACTTAGAAATGAAAACATTCAGACAGAGTTTCATGGCCTCCTTTCTGCCCACAATTCAGCTCTAAAAAGCCAATCTAAACTTCCAGACACTGTGGCCATTCACTTCTCTAGACAACCTAGTTTCAGAGCCGTAGATCCGGTAACATAATAAGCAAAAGGTGAAGCACAATGTGTAGAAGTAAATAAACATGACTGCATGATAAAAGACACTGATTGCTCCCTGGCCATAACCTTTCAGCCAAATAAAAGGGACACACACAGAGCAATAAATGTCTGTGAATTCAAATTTCTTTTACTGTACTTCCTACTCCACCAGAGTAAAGAAGAAAAAGTTGTCTTTTGCTTCTCTGATTATTTTTTTCCACTTAAATAGGAGGTTTCACGGGTAATCTAGAGTAATATTCATATGGGAATCCAATTTATGCAGTGGGATAGGATTAAAAAAGGAACAGAAGGTCTGGATTCTGAACCTGCTCTAACAGTTTTGATTTGAATACAGCCCAAGTCCTGAAATGGCTTGTTTTCCACTTCTGGTTTGGAGCTGGTTGAAATACTGCCACAGTAGCACTTCCTGTAAATTTTTTGTCCAAGATTCTCATTATTTGGAACTAAACTCTAAAGATTTTGGCACCATGAAATCCAAACAAAACTCTGTTCCTGACTCAACTGGCCCAGAAGTCAACCCAAGCTTAATCTGGTTCTGGGTCCAAATCCAGCTTCAGCCCATTTCCATTGTTATATAGATTATGCCATAACACCACCTCTAGTCTCAGGATTTATGATGCCGCCTCGCAGGATGCATATTTGTGTGTAAATACATAAATCACATCAGATAAACAAAGAAGACATGCCAGAAAACAGGAGGGGAGGGAAGAGGAAAGATACCTACCAAGCGGTTTGTCTCTAAAGTGTTGCCAGTTGTGAAAGGACTTGACGTGCTAATATCCGCTCATTCAGACTCTTACAGACATGCTAAGAGCGTGACGGCTGGCAGGCAGTGCATTTAAGTGCTGTTACTGAGGCCCCCAAATATTGACAGAGTGCCAGACTCTGAGAAACTATTGATGTATGCAGCCGGCCGCTGCTCCAGACACCTCTCAGACAGAGTCTTTAAATGTCACAGATTAATGAATTTTCATGAAACGGAGAATGAGAGAAAGAATTAAAAAAAAAATATATAAAAATATATCCCACGGCAGCAACATGAAAGCATCTTTTATCCCTACACAAAATTCTGCCCTCAAGCCTCAAGATTCCAAATAGATTATAACCGATCTTAAATCAGCAGGAGATACAGGATGGAGGAAGTTAGACCCCCTAGATCATGCAGAGCATCCTCAAACAAAGCCAATACATGAGAGATTCCTTTATACAAAAAACAATGAGCATCAAGGACCACTCAGATCCAGTTTCATTTTAACCAAAACCCAGGAGTTATAAAGCTTAAGGGATAGACTTGGTTAAAGGGTTTTTAATCTAAGGTACAAATGGGGCCAAACTACAAAGTTCAGCTGTTGACTCTGAACGACCCTAACTTTAGAGACATTCAGATAGACAGCTGTACTTGGACCCTCTCTTAATATTTCATGTTGTGCTTGATCTTATCCAAGAACTGCCAAAGTTACAACATTTTTATCCCATCAGATAAACCAAGTATACTGATTATTTCTCTTTTTTTTTTCATTTATATCAGTGAACTCAAATATGTATGCAAGAACTTCAAATATCATTAAAATGTAATAATGCAAAATGCATTTGGAGTGCAAATGACAAATCTATGCATAAGACATCATTTCAAGAGGAAGGAAGTGAAGGGATGATGTAGATGATGTATGCAGAGGTAAAAATGGGCCATTTATACCCAACTATGTTAAAAATACAGCTCCGGTGAGCCCTCCTGTGCACAGCCACTTGGAAGCGGGGCTCCATCAGTCATTTGCTCCCCCATTTCCAAAGGCACAGGCGCTGATTCCCACGAGGCTCGACTGCCTTCACCTCCTGCAGGCTGTCCTGCCAGATTTCTCTTCAACACAATGACACTGAGCAGGGCGAGCATGAATGTGCATAGAGAAGGGCCATGAAGATGACCAGGCTGGAACACCTCTCCTATGAAGCCTGGCTGAGAGACTTCAGGTTGTTCAGCCTGGAAAAGAGAAGACTCCACGGAGACCTGAAAGCAGCTTCTGGTGCCTAAAAGGGGCCTACAAGAAGTCAAGAGGAGTTTTTACAAGGGCATGTAGTGACAAGACAGGAAGGAATGGCTATCCATTCTTGCCACCAGCCAAAGCATGTCTTCCTTATCACCACACATCCCTTGATCACCAGAACTGCAGCAGGATCTGCAATTACCCGTAGCTCTACAAATGATCTGAATGAAGTAGCAAGTAGCCATCCTCTGCTGACAGCCAGACAGAAGAGAGAGCACACATGCGTGTAAAAGTGGATGACACAAATGACTGATTAAGTACATGAGAAGGCAAAATGTCAAAGCCTTTCTATTCTGAGAACAATCTCTATACAAATAGAGGGAAAAAAATCAATATAGATTTTCACACAGGGAACTATTTTACACATCATTGCAAACTTACTTTAAAACACTCTGTACTTTTTTCTTAGGACTTTTTAAGACCCTAACATTACTGGCCCTTCTGGCTTGCTATTTCTCCTCACACACCCCCTTTTCCTTTCTCCTTTCTTCCCCTCTCTCTCTGTTTAGAAACCAATAAATAAGGAGCTATCACAAAACACTAACCCAGAGCATCATTCAGTTCAGTACCACAGCTTCAGCAAAGGCTGTACTCAAAAATTATGCAAAACCCCTCAGTATTGCCCTTCTACAAAAACCTTCTCCCATACCTCAGTAGAGATTGGCTTCAGTCTAAAGCCTGAGGCAGAGCACTGGGTGGGATGATCCCTCATGCACACAAAGAAGCCCATGTGCCCAAGCTATGAAGTTGCACCTCACAAGCACTGATTACCCAGACTCTCTGCAATACCGACATGATGATGTGCCTTTGGGTCCCTTTATGTCCTGGGTACATGGCAGGCTTGTCTCAGAGCCTACCTGACACATCTCCCCAGAAGTGTGGTGTGTATCCTGGGCAATGCAAACACTATCTCCTCCACGACCACCTCACATGGCAGCCACCACTACTGAAACTTTCTTGGGAGATTTGTCTCTTTCTTTAGCAATAGAAAAAGGAAGCTAAAACTCATAAACCACAGCAACACTTCATGTGAGCATGTTAGGAAAGGAGCAAGCTGGGCAATTTTCAAACACTGTAATGCTAGGACACTTCTTTTCCAATGAGCCTTTGGCATTTTGACTAAATGAAGGGACTTAGTTAGAAGACACAACAAAGTCTTATGATTTGTCTGAAGTTACACAATAGCCTTGTCTCTGTCCCCTTTTGTAAGTACTAGAACAACTATTTCTTGTCCCTATTCTCTTTGCATACCAATGTTACAACAGACATCCCAGTTCCATAAACTGCACCATCTCCAAGACAGGGATAACAGAGGTGGGCAAAAATATGGAAGAACTGGAAGTACTGATGGTTACATGAAATTTAGCACAGAATAGAAAAGAATGGGACACACAGAATAGTAATTGAAAGGGAATGAATAGAAATAAAGGTGTTACAGAATTAAAGTTAGGTCTGAAATGGACCTTGTTAGCTCTCCCTCACCTGGATTAGGACAGTATCAAAGGCCATCTTCTTTGTCCCATCTAGTCTCTTTTAATTGTTACCATAGACCTTCCATCAGTTAATTAATTTATTATACTCATGTCTGATTACTGTTGCCTACCTCCCATATTTTTCTTTCCTCTCCTCAATGAGCATGTGTGTGCATACATCAGAGATTACAACCGGGTTGCACAACCCCTTGCTTGTTAAAAGTCCCACCTTTTCTGCTGACTTACTGCACTCTTAATCAAAAGGGCAGGAGGAAGCTGTCGAGATTTATTCTTCCTCCTCTCTCCTTCTCTCTCCCTCTCTTTTTTTCAAATGGCACAAATGTCAAACTTTCTAAAAGGATGTTTGGCATAGCTGAGTTCAGTCGTGTAATGTACAAAGTCGGCATGATCAAAAGGTTGTAGGGCTGCCCACTGCTAAAGAAGAGGGGGGAAAAAAAGGAAACAGGGATCTCTTCTGAAGCGTTAAAGAATGTGCGAGCCAACTGTTGCCACTGGAAACACCATGGCTATTAGCAGCTGAGGTGGGTCTGAAGCACGAAAACCTAGGTTTGGATTCCAGCTTCTCCAAAAGGCAGGGCTGTTCTGATCAAATTTTCCACCCATGAAGAAACAGGGACAGACATAGCTATGGAACTGAAGACTTCTATTCTTTATGCTTTGCATCTTTATATGGAAAGTGACTGTATCTATGTGGAAATAATAGCAGTTGTTTCTGTAGTCAAAGTTGCTGAAACCAATCAGACAGAACACAGATTCACACATCAAAAATATGTGATCTCTCTGGTGGTTTTATACTGTTGCCACTCACAAGAATAAGTATTTTCATTCTTACTCTACCCAATGACAAAAAGGACAAATTATTCCTCCCTTCTGCATTATGATTTCACATGGCAACTGGTCTGCAACTGTAGGGCGCTTCATGATTGCTTAAACTGCACATTCACATCTTCCACTACATTTCTGGTGCAATGCCTCTGGTTTTATTCAGCCGTCCCATTTGCTCCACTTTGCTGAGTCCTTGTGAAAATGTGCATGTCTTCTTACCCAACATCAAAGAACATCCCAGCTATTCCACTGGCTCCTGCAAAATGCCTGCACTCACAGTGGCCTGAAAACTGGTGATTAGAATACTCATCATGAAGAGTCTTTCCATGAGCCTAGACAGAGTTTCCCTTCTGGAAGATAACCCCAAAAATGAAGGTGGAGAAGCTCATTGTCAATATCCATTTAATAGAAAAATCTTAATTATAGATAGCTTTCAGTCCCAGAACAGTAGATGGGAACTTGAGATTAATTCCCCCTATGACAAAGTATGTGAACAATAACCAGAATTTGTAATCAATACCCAGAGGAAAGAGCATCCAAATTGTAACAGGGATTTGGGATTCATTCCCATAGGGAGTAATATATGATTTGGAACAGGTAGACTGGGATTAATTTTTGATTATGAAATTTTCAACTTTTAATGAAGAGAGGATGTGGACACCACAATTAATATCATTTCTAAGTCTCTCCATATTTCAAGACACAGATGACAGATCACAAACAGCTGGTCGGGTCATACACAAGTTAATGTGGGAGTGCCACCTAAAGGAAAGTGCACTAGCACGGGACTCTAGAGAGAGGCAGGCAAAGACCAGAGTTGCACTTTTCCCATTTCTAATAAAACTTGCTTATTGCGAATTCCGCATTAGAAGTAATTATTCTGTGTTTGCTGACTTTACATGGATAATTGTAAGTCAGAAAACATTGGTATGGGAACACGGCTTTTCTCTTACACAGGGAAAAAAATATAAAGGTGTTCAAAGGAGAAATAATTCTCACTCTGAAGGAAAATTTCAAAATAGGAGTGCTCAAGGCAAAATATATAGAACCTCTCCATGTCCTGGGGGAGGAATACAACCCAAATTTCTAAAGTTCCTTAGAATGTAATAAACAGCTAATTATTTGCCTAGAATAGAGATAACAAGTGAGCTGTGAATCTTACCCTTTTCTGTTATTTCTACAAAAATAATTTACTCTGTTTTCCTCACAGGCCAATGAGTAATTTTAATGGTTATGAGCTGCATCTGTAGCCATGTAAGACGAGGTAAATTTCCTCCATCTGCATATTTTGCCATTTATGAGTTAAATGTAACAAACTGATGTTGCAGGATGCAGACTGCTCATCGCAGGGGTCAGAAAACCTGGCCCCCATGTCCAGCATTTGGTATTGCTCAGTTGGGTTGATGCCATATCCAGAGAAGGAATGTCTTGTCCTGAAACAACTGATGGTTGTTGCTTCAGAAGCAAGACTAAAGATGAGATGAACAAAAAGCCTGCTTCAGCCCAACAAATTCTTTGTTCCTATTCTACCTTTTTGACCTTGTAAAATATCTTAAAAGATGCTCTGAATTTCTGAAATTGAAGATTTACCTCTTCCATTTTATACCTGCTACGTAAAACTTCTGGGTCTTCCACTGAAGAGAAGCCTGCTGGGGTTCCCTATAGGGCCACCCTCCTCCCCTTAAGCCCTCAGACCCACATCTACCAAGGGATCATTTCCTAAGCCTCCAAAATTATATATAACTATGCTGTCTCTGCCAGACCCTATTAATCATAAACTTCTTCTCGTTTCATTTCAGTATTAAACTCATCTTGTTCAAATCTCTAATTTTCCACACTGACAGAGGAGTTCTCTATACATCATTCAGCTCTATTTCCTAGATATGTTCAGAATTACAAAATCCATTCAAGCCCATCTGATCTCTTCTCACTAAACCTTCTGCCTTTCCTGACTGACAGAGAAGAATTAGCCTTCCTCCTGTCAAGCATATGTCTTTGCCCCACAAAAGTACATGAAAACACATCCAAATACAGCCAATGACTCAGCTTGCCCTTGTACTTATGCCTTTGCTCCACAGAGCAGTCAATTTTATGGAGCAGCAAGTCCCATTGATATAATATCAGACAGATTACTAATATTTGTGAAGTAAAAACAGCTGCAGCATTCCCTACATGGCAGGGTACCACAAGCCGAAAGCAGCAATATGGATGAAGTGGTACCATTGGCACCCCTCAGTCTAGTGGAGGCAGGAAGTCTCACAATGAAGTCACACTAAGGAGCGACACTGCTGAGCCTAATACATCACAGGTCATTTTAAGTCATTAAAAAGTAAAAATTGCCAACCACAATTATCCTCAGTGATCTTATCTAATATTAAACCCAGATGCAGATCTCAGGGTTGGGAAGAAAGAGAGCTTCCGATATTCTCTCTTCTTTCCCTGCTGCAGCAATGTCATCCATCTCATTTCTAACCCAATGCCACAGCTTCTCTCCAGTTTTACAAAGACAGCACTATGCCAGCAAAACAAACGATGATGCTGCCCTAGCAAACAGGAAACAGGACCAAAAGAGCACTCAAGCCCTTCTTCGCATTTTGTTTCTTTTCGGTGAACCAGACATTCAGTAGAAATGAAGTTATCTCCCCTAGAGGATAGGTGCCAAGAGAAGTTTGGTGCTTCATAGTGGGAACAGCTCCTTTTCTCACCAAGGCCCAGCTATCATTGCTCTAAGAGGCTCTGGCTCTCAAGCAGCAAGCTTCATCCCCACAATGTGACTTGGGGACCTGCAGAACCCTCCACTCCCACACTCACATGCAGGCTTCTCTAGCTCTTCTGGCAAGTTAATCAAAGCAGCTTTGGCAGGGGACTTGGAGTCAGACTGACTCCATCAGGACGTGGTGTTATATTAGTCATCTCACCAGTTTCTGCCTCAGTATCCCCAAGTGTGAATTAGTTTTTGGCACCTACAAGTTAAGAGGTCGGTAGCTTTAGAAGCACTGTCTGGTAGACAGACAGATCAATATTTCATTTTAAAGAACACTCCCTATTCTACTATAGTTTTGCTGATTTGAAAGAAAACAGACTCTGTTGCAGTATTTTTTGACTAAAAACCTCTAGAAGAAATCATTACAGACTTTTATAACCAGAATCTGGAAGGGTGTCCCATTGTAATATTTTCAAAGAGAAGTTGTGCAGGCAGTATGTATGTGCATATGGTGTTTATGAATTGTTTTTTAACTTTAGATATTTTATTCATTTTTCCACATGGTACAAGTAGAACACACATCTTTGTTGGACAGGCACCAATACAGTATCATAGCTTTAGATTTCAAGCACTCAAGACTCGGTGGGACAAAAGGCTATCCTATCTTCATGCCAGGACATCACGTCCTGAAATTAGGATGCATGCCATCAGGCAGTCAATATCTCACTGAAGATACTCAGCCCTCGATACATTCAGTTATGCTAAATGAAGGAAACTGTAACCACTTCCAGTTATTCCATACAGAGATAAGGACCATGAGAACTCTGTGTCTTGGCATACAACATCCTATTTTGATTTCACTGTGTTGTGGGATCTGCTGTTATCCACAGTTTGTGGACTTCATTTTTTTTTCTCACTTGCAGTATGCACACAGCCAGCACAGTAACTTTAGTCATAACAAGGTTCAGAAGTCCATAAAGCAGATGGAAGTGGATAAGGAATGGCACAAAAAGACCTGGCTAGAGATTTTTAGGACAGAAGCAGAAGGAGAAGAGATGCTACTGATTCCTGCATCCCTAGCCCTCACAGCCAGCAAAAGAGTTCAAAAATCACTTCTTCCATTTGTACTCTGTGTGTGTATGTGTGTGTGTGTGTGTGTGTATAAGCTGCTCACACAGATTCATGGAGAATTCTGAAAGCATATTCTCTAGGATAACTGCCGATCCAGACTCAGAGTAGTTTATTGCTCAAAGCAGATGAAATACAAGTGTGAACAGCTTACCTTCAGAGCAGAAAAGTCTGCCTTGCTACTGCAGACTGCCATGTCTAATAGCTATATAAACCTTGTTTATTTAATTTCAAAGCTGCTCTTTCATTTAAACCGTACCATGGTCTAATGAATCACAGGACAGTGGCATTTACGAAGGAGAGGCAATGATTTAACTGATTTCCCAGGAAAAACCTAGGTCCAAGAGCAAAATAAAGTTTCCTTTAAAAAGAATTGAAATACTAATAATATAACTGAGTGCTTTTTCTAACTTACATGGAGAGCCATCATTCTGTTAAATGAAATATAAGAAGGGACAAAATGAGTCAGAGAAAACAAATAAATATTAATTCCATTCCCACTGGTGATTTAACACCTATCTCCCACCCCAAGGTCTCAGAATCAATGAGAATAAAAACCACTTCTTTCCCACTATCTAGAACAAAATAAGGATATGGGAAACAAAGATTAGCATTTACAGAAACTTGAGATGCTTTGGTTTTCAGATAGTCAAATTAAAATGCCTACACTGGGTGTCTACATTGCACAAAATTAATGATTCTTCTCCATTGTCCTATTGAAAGTCTCTTCCTGTGCCTTAAATTCGAGGTTTCTTGACAAGCTCTAATGAATGGTTAACCTTGCTTTCCTGATAAAAAGCAAATGCTCCCTGACTTCACTCTTTTCTTGAAACAAGCCCATATGGATGAAATGTGTGAATTTCTGTCAATGCGGCTGCTGCTCTGTGCATTATTAAATGTTAATACAAAAAAAGGGGGATTTTTTTTTTCCTGCTCAGGTGCATCAGGTTTTATACCACAGGGATGTTCAATTCTGCTCTCCCATGCATGGATGTGGGGCAGCACCGAGCCCTCTCCCTTGTCCTGCTCTGCCAACAGCGCTATGAGGCAGTCCTGGGGACGCAGGGAGTGATTTAGCAAGCTTCGGTATAAATAGGAGACGTGCTGCAGCCTTATGGCTCGCAGGTGGCACAGGGCATTCATCTTCACATTTGCCAGGGTGGATATCAACAGCTTATGAGTGGGAAAGGTCAGGTATGTCAGCTATGATGGCAACAAACAGCCTCACTAGTGAGCACGGGCATATTCACATTTTGCTGCTCTCAGCCAGAGCCCTTAAAGCGCTATCTCCACGCATGGTCCCACATGGGCTTGGGGCTCTTGCTCCTTCCCCTGACTGTCCGGAAAGCGCACCGATGGCAAGGGTGGTACATAATGCTGGTATTTTGGAACCACTCTCTTCCAAAGCCACTGAAGAGACTTATTATTTATAGGCATAGGGACGAAAACATGAAGTATGTACATGGGGGCCTGTGGGGGGAGGGCCGGTTACTGCCAGGCAGTAATTTCAGTCTGAAGTTCCTATGACTTAAATAGCCACTTGAGCTCTGCTCTTGCAGTTTATGATGTCAATAGAACCCCTAAATGAAATTACAGCCTTCTGATACGCAGCGGGGTAGCTTTTCTTCACCGTGTAATATACACGGGCAGGAGAAATTGCACTATACACAGAGTTTCACTAAAGCAGAGTTTATCATAAGAATGTTCCCTCTAAACCATGATTAGGCTTCTTGTTTGCTGTATAACACATCTAATGAATCAGGGTATGTGTGATAGCCATGTTTTGTGAACGCAGACACATACCCTGAGGTGAACTGGGCACTCCACCACCTCAAAGCACCAGCTATTTCATTTCCACCGTAATTTGCACCTGCTTTGTTTTGCCAGCAGCACAGACCCATGCTAGCTCTGGAACTTGCCTCGGTTCCAGGAACTGGAAGCTTGCACAGAGTCAAAAACAAACAAGGCAACAACAGGGAGATCTACGTGCTGTATTTACAGGCTTTGTTTTTCAGCATGCATGAGCCTGGCTAAATCTGATCAAGTTTTCCTTTCCAGCAGCCCTGTGAGGGCAGGAAAAGAGCATTTCTATTCTACAGGTGGGTAAAGGAGACACACACAGAGGTAAAGATCACACAACAATGAACCTGGGATATAGACTCAGGTCTCTTAAAGCCTATTCCTTTTCCTTCCATTCTCATTATGTTACTCATCCATCCCCCTTCCCAAGCCAGAACAAGAAAAAAAACCTAAAAAATCTTCCTATCACCATTCATACACCTGTCTATTTCTTTAGGAAACAGAATCACAGAACGGTTTGGACTGGAAAGGACCTTAAGATCATCCAGTTCCAACCCCCTTGCCACGGGCAGGGAGACCTCACGCTAAACCATAACTTAGTTGTTCAAATGTTCCAACACAACTCTGCAACTGATAACTAGTGATCTGTGGGATTAGTGGCTGCTTTACCTCAGGAGCTTGCAGATCCCTTTTACTTTCACAACTTTCCCTGTGGTTCAAAATCAACTTTCACTTTCTTTTCTGATTTACAGGAAGGGGAATTAGTGCTGCTTCATTGTTGTGACCCTGGAAAACAAGCTGTTGGTCAACTCTGAGGAAAGACAGGCCTAGAACATACAGTAAGAAAAACCCCCTCAAACCTTAAAATGAGGCAGCTTCTTTTATGTACTTTTTGTGCAAAGATCATCTCCGGATATAGCTTCAGTTCTTCTACTTCTGAAGTGTCCCAGTACCTATGAATCTATGTACCTTTATCATTACATCCTTTTCTATGCTTTGTTCTTGTCTGATGCAGTTAACAGTCACAGAACAACAAGCGTATCACATCAAACAAAACTGTTGTGCAGAAAACAGTGGCTTTCATTCTGCTACATAAATATATATTTTCCTCCCCCAAAGTATAAACTGGTGGTTTGAACACAAGTGAAAGACTACCATTTTCTCTTCTCTGCTGTCAGGCAGGAAATGACACTTTTCGCACTTTATCTAACGGTAAATAAGAGAGGTTTAATTTTGCCAGTGCATGTAAAGCACTTTGAGATCAGTAGTTGGAAGGGATGCTGTAACTAAAATGGCTACTGCTGGGGGCAAACAGTGCATCTATACAAGAATGACCATATGTATTAATTCCAAATTTTTAAAGCAACTATGGTAAACTATTACACAATAGACAAAGAAGCTAGTACTAATGAGGCAGTTTATCACCTTACCATCCCAGGGTTCTTAAACAGATGATTAAAATATGATTAGGAATTGCAGATAGTCACCCTAATGATTTTAGACCATAGATAAGCAATTAATGACCTTCCGTAAGCAACTCATACCATTATGGTATAAAGAAAGTCTGCCTATTTTCTCCACATTGCTGTACATAAATACCAGTGAAGACAAGTTCCCTTGCTACCACAGAGACTTAGGGAGTAAATATATTAAATTAAATAATTTAAACATCGAGAGGTTTGGAGCAACACAGAGACTTGTAAAGAAAGAGACTGAACATTGTTTTGCCTTCTTAGTGAAAGTTGCCAGAGTGACAGCGCTTGCCTTCAGTATATCCAGAGAACAAGTGTTATACAGGCAGAAGTTTGAAGTTTCAGACATTTAGCACTGTGCTTTGAGAACTTTCCATTTCAGAAGTACTTATGTCTTTCAGACTTACACTGCCTGGAGGGAGAAAGTAAATCAGAGATAAGCTTCAAAGATCAGACCCAAAAGTGTGTGTGGGCGTTCAGTATAGCCCATTTAGAGAAAAGAAAAAAATCCATTATGTTTCTATCTGTGATGTGAACTGCCTGAAAGTTTGGGATGTTCTGATCTGTCAGCTGCTTTGAGTACACTGCAGAAAGGTGATGCAACAGACGAGTCGGGATCTTAACATCAATTTAGTCAAAAGCTGGGACCATTCGGATTGAGGCTTTGATGTACGTAAAGGTTATTTCTATGTGTATGTAAGTCTCTTCACTGAGAGGATAAGCCAACTTAATTGCAGGTCTTGTTAAAAGCTGGTGATTTAGTTTAGGTTCAGAGAGAGGTTCCACAGCACCAGGGAATGAAGAGAAAGAGCTAACCCTCGCTGCTCAGTGCTGAAAAGGTCTGCAGTCAACTTATGGTTTTGTATATGGAAAAAAGAGGTGTTCACAGTTCTGTATGATTCTAATGCAAAACCAGATGAAACTCAAAGGTTTTGTCTATGTCCCACTTAAAGCTTTCAGGCTTTGTCAAACTTCAGGCTGAAACTGAAGCCGGGGCAGGGACTGAGATCCCCATGTGGACTGGAACCAACAGAAACATTTGCAAAAATTGCCAAGCAGCAAAACCACCAAATCTTGCATGACTTTACTTACTGGTTATAAAAAATAGCAAGTACTTCAATTTGGGTTGGAGGCGATTTGATACCGAGAGCTCAGTTCTGAAGTCAACATCAAAGCCACCAGTAATTCCA
Source organism: Agapornis roseicollis (assembly GCA_002631895.1). Lineage (NCBI taxonomy): Eukaryota > Metazoa > Chordata > Aves > Psittaciformes > Psittacidae > Agapornis > Agapornis roseicollis. The sequence goes on from NDXB01013837.1 coordinate 13,312, forward strand.
GTGAAAGACCATTCAGTGCCAGCCTTTATGTGCTGTACTCAGGACTTACGCTGGGCATGAAACCAGGGAAAAGGTGAACAGACTTGTCCATATGTCACAGGTGGCCAGCAGCATTTTGAGAGGGCTGTCTCCCTGGGGGGGAAGAAAGATGCGCTTGCTGAATGAATCCAACTCAGAAGCAAGAAAAGGATGAGGAGAATGCTTCTGAGCTAACACCTCATGGCAGATACACTGGTGCCATTGAACATCTCATTCTTTTTGCCAAAGATGTGCTTCAAAGTGCAGGATAATACCTCAAAACCCAAATATTTTGACTGCCACCATGTTTCTTACATGCCTACTTTGTTAACAGTTGAAGACGTTAGTCAAGAAATGACTTGTTTCTTTGAGCCACATAATATGGGAGATGATGAAGGATGAATGGAACCCCCCCCCCACAGCCCTGATCTCCTTTAGCAATACAGCAGTAAAAGATTAACAGAAGTGGTACATTCAGCAGAGCAGGAGAGGCCAAAAGGAGGCAATCTGGGCCTGGAACTAGAGATGCACATCCTACTCCTTTTTCTTTCACTGGCTTTCCCAGGCGATCGTGAGCAAAACACTGCAGCTTTCTATGCCTCAGCTTCCCTATCCAGCATCTGGAAACAACTTTGCAAAAGTACCTTGATGTTGGCTGAGACACCCTATTCTTTAAACATCCAAGATTTTGTACAAGAAGTTCTCCAAAGTATTTATTTTGTGATCCCCAGTTCCCCATACAGGCACAAAGAGAACAGAAGGGAAGCAAGAGAGCTAAAACCAATAATGATAATAAAAAAGTTTAAAAATCCAACCCTTTCCTCAAATGGACCAACAGCCTGTAAACCAACTAGTTCTTCCTATTCCCAGAGGTGGCTTCCACAGAAGCATTTTCTTTTACTATGCATCCACTGTAGAGTTTCTTTTCTGCTTGGCTGGGCAATCAGGTATTCAGAGCATAATGTAAATGCTCAGAACACAGAGGCATGAAAACTTGCCAGACAGAAACTCCAAGCGAAGGATTAACATTCCCACCCCCCCCCCAACCCCGCTCTCCCATGCTCCCCCCCGCTCCATTC
>NDXB01013842.1:7611-19185 GCA_002631895.1 Agapornis roseicollis
TTTTTTTTTTTTTTTTTTTAAGTATAGCTCTGTCAGCTAAATATAGTTCAGATTTTTACATTTTTATAGACCGTGTGAGTTCCCTACAGGCACATTGTCTCTCTTCAGTGATTTATATAGTTTGAATTATAGGGGATGATAAGCATTTGCTGTTCAATAGTGTAGTTAATGCTCAGCCCCCTGGGTAGCAGAGCAGTGAAGCATTTACTACTCAGTGGTAGTTCTGCAACAATCAGCAGCAGTGTGGCTCTATCACAGTAAATTTACATCAGTACATTTCATCCTTAGGGAGCTGAACATTCACACAACATAGCCTAAGGAAAACAATTAGAAAGGGCATTTTCTAGTCTTTTTGGGTGGCACAACAGGCGAAGTTTACTATTGCAACCATATCAAAAACAGAAATCACAGATGGTACAACATGACAATTATCTGACTTCTGTTGTGTCTCCTTTTTTCCCTCTAACATAAAAAGTAAATAAATACTTGGACCAGAAAGTTTCTGGGAAGCTGAAAGTTGAAAAAGTTGTAGTATTGGCAGACCCAGTGCAGTTCTTGTGCAGATACCAGAAGCTCTGGGAGAGCTCAGAGTCCTTCACTGCCATGCTTAGGAGGAACCTCCTCTATCAGGTAGGTGAGCTTACAGGCACCGTAGCTATATAGCACTTCTGTTCTGTGATTGTGATGAGAATATAGCAAGGGCTGCATCAGCCAAGCATTAATAGCTTTTCTCTTGTAAGCTATTTTTCTTCAGTATTCCTGCAAGCATTTTGTAGAGAAAGCCAGTATCATTAGGGATCAGGAAGACAAGTAGTGTGTTCCTTTATTCTTCCAGTTGCAGGGAATGATGGAGGAAACAGGAGTTCAATACCTGGCTCCAAGCCTGGTGTCACCAGCAGAGTTTTGGGGTTTTTGATCATGGGTTGGTTTACATGACACTAGGCTTGCTGGCAACAGACATAGTATATTTGTCTTAAAGGGGAAAAAGGATTTTTGCACAGGAGTTAGCCAGGCTCATTGAAAAAGCTTTAAACTAGATTTGAAGTGGAAAGGGGATAAAACCTGGCTCAGTAGAGATAAGCCTGGGCAGCACATCAATGTTTGAGAGACACTGTGCTAGCAAGGTCCGTCCACTGCCATCAGTGGAGGTAGGGGATGGACATCTGTGTGGTAGCATAGATGCAAGGATTATTGATGTGTTGGAAACCATGGAAGTGCTTGAGTGTAGTCATGTAGGAATTAGGGTTTCTTCCCCCTTTTTCTTGGTGGAATCAATAGCCCAGATGAAGTGCATCTACACCATTGAACCCATGTGGACAAAACCCAGAAGGAGCTGAAAGCCATTATGCAGCAGGATAACTATGACATAGTTGCTAGTGCAGAAGCATGGTGGGCTGACTCACACAACTGGAGCGCTGCGATGGATAACTATAAACTCTTCAGAAGGGACAGGCAAGAAAAGAAAGGTGGTAGGGTAGCCCTGTATGTCAGCGAGCGTTTTGGTGGTCTAGAGCTTAATGATCATAGAATCATAGAATAGAATCATAGAATAGTTAGGGTTGGAAAGGACCTTAAGATCATCTAATTCCAACCCCCTTGCCATAAGCAGGGACACCTCACACTAAACCATGTCACCCAAGGGTTCTTCTAACCTGGCCTTGAATACTGCCAGGGATGGAGCACTCACAACTTCCTTGGGCAACCCATTCCAGGGCCTCACCACCCTAACAGGAAAGAACTTCTTCCTTATATCCAATTTAAACCTCTCCTGTTTAAGTTTGAACCTGTTACTCCTTGTCCTGTCACGACAGTGACAGAGTCCCTGGAGCATCACATTTCCAACAAGCCCTTTCCTGTTAGTGAGCACAAGGTCAAGCATGGCACCTCTCCTTGTCAGCTCCTCTATTACTTGCAGAAGGAAGTTGTCTTCCACACAATTGAGGAACCTCCTGGATTGCTTGTGCCAGGCCATACCATCGCTCCAACAGATGTCAGGGTGGTTGAAGTAATGATGGTTACAGTAGGGTTGAGCATTTGTGGGTAAGACTCAGGGGGAAGGCCAACAAGGCAGATATCATGGTGAAAGTCTGTTATAGACCACCCAACAGAGATAACGAGGCAGATTAATTTTTCTATAAGAGCTGGGAGAAAGCTTACAAGCTCCTATTCTTATGTGGGAAATCAACTTACTAGATACAATACAATACAGAAGAGAAGGAACAGCTTAGGAGGTTCCTCAAGTGTGTGGAAGATAACTTCTTGACACAGCTGGTGAGTAAGCCAACTAGGGAAGGTACCCCACAGGAACTCTGTGAGCAGAGGACTTGTGGGTGATGTGGTGGCTGGAGGCCATCTTGGGCATAGCAGTCATGAAATGAAAAGAGTTTTCAGTTATTGGAGAGGTAAGGAGGTGGGTCAGTAGAACTGCTACCTTAGACTTCTGGAGTTCCAAGCAAGGCAAGTATCAGTCTCTTCTCCCAGGCAACAAGTGATAAGGCAAGAGGAAATGGCCTCAAGAGTCACCAGAGGTTTATATTGGATATTAGGAAAAATTTCTTCACCAAAAGTTTTGTAGTTGTCAAGCACTGGAAATAGCTACTCAGGGAAGTGGTTGAATCACCATCCCTGAATCTATTTAAAAGATGTTGTATGTGGTACTTAGAGACATGGTTTAGTGGTGGACTTGGCAATGCTAGATTAACAGCTGGTCTCGATCTTAAAGGTCTTTTCCAACTTGAATGATTTCATGATTGTAGAATTGTATGATTCTAGTTTCATATGAAAAATGGTGAAGCCAAAGCAGAAAGAGGCTCCAGGAGTTGGCCAAAGACCTTCAGCAAGACTGTGACAGAGTGAAAAATACAACAATGGTTCCAAAGATGTGTTGCTTAATGCTTTAACTGCTACAGTCAGCACTGCCTCTCTCTCCCTGAAATTCACCTGGAAGCCTCAGGCTGCAGTGCAGCCTGCAGTGAGAACAGAGACTGACAAAGTTATTTTTTCTCTTTCAAGATATAGAAGATGAGGCAGAGGAATCTACAACAGGCAAGATGAGCTTCAGCCTAGAAAAGACAGCAACTAGGTGTGAAGCAGGATTTCTGTAAGTACTCCATCTCCATAGATTCTGTTGTGATTGTGAGAAAAAATTATTGCAATGAAGCAAAGAGATGTAACTCTGCTTTGGTGACAGAGAATCTATATGTAATGACCATTAAACCTACACTACATTTTTAAACCTGACTGGTCATACAGTAGAGAGCCAGCAAGCATAAACATAGGTACACTTAAGTGCAGCTTTCAGGGCCCTCAGATCTCCACATTTGTACATTTGATAGCAAATTACCACACCAGAGTGACTGAACAGGTTGTCTGCAAGAAGGCTTCAAGCTGAGAGGGCACGTCATGTTTCCCAAAGGCACCTGTGTTATGCTTTGTGCTTACCTGCCTGCCACAGTGTGGAAACAACATAAGGATATTGTGAGGAGCCTCAGAAAAACTGATGTTGACAGGCAAGAGAAGATTGAGGGGGAAAAAAGCATGATTTGTGCTAAAGTTATGGAGACAGAGCTGTTGACATTCCCTGGCATGGTGAGAATGTAACTACCTTGTGGTTGCAAATAATTAAAAAGCAGTTTGGTAGCATTAGAATTGGGACTGTTTTGGAATCAGCATAAAAATTAGGAGCTGGAAAATTTTCAGAGAACAAGAATCTGATTAATAACGGGGCAGGGGGTTGTTTAAAAAAATAAATGACTGATTGGCTGAGAATTGTGAGAAGATCCCAGATGAGCTGTTTCAGTCAGTGATCTGAGGGGCATGCAGTCAGCAAGGCATGAGTGACATTCCCCCACACCCATCCTGCATCTGACCTTAAAGCACGGACACTGATAATAAAGTGAGGAGGACTCCTTACATAAAGCCTGGAATGAACCCTATAGAACTGACAAAGATGAATCTTACCCAGTAAAAAAGTGGGGCCTCTTTGGTCGCTGTAGTCAAGAAAATCAAAATTATGTTATAGTTGTAGAAGGACTGTGAAGCTGTGAAATGAAAAAATAAAAGAACTATGAATAAAATCAAAGAGAAAAATGAAAGGGTCACGCTTAGAGTCAAAAAGATGAAGCGGCACTAAACTAATAGCAAACCAGCCTACTATGAGGCAGAATAATAATCTCAGCAACTTCAGGGTTCAGGTAACTTGCCCATTCCATCACCCAAAGCTAGAGGCAGGTCTCTGGGGAGAGTGGTAGTAAGTAATATTTGGATAATTTCATTAGTAATATCAGAAGAATTTGATAATAATGAAAGATTCATTAGGTCAGGATTCAGAATTTGTGGTCTCAGAAACAGGAGAGGAGTAGCTGTGGAAGGAAGAGTATTAATGTTGTAAGTCTCAGTGCACATGTGTGTAATGCAAAGAATCTGTATTGCTTTGGCTCTCATAAGGCATTTTTTTCTGCTGCTACCTCTACCCTCTTTCCTGCATCACAGTATGCCCAAGGCAATAGGAGTGAGCTGTGACATAATGTGGAGTTACATGATGCAAATAAAGATGAGGGTGTGACATAGAACATCTATTACAAGTGATACTGTGGATAATTGAAGTGGATGTCTTCAACAGATAGGAAAAAATATTTCTTTAAAATTTGTGTGAGAGAGAAATCATGTATTCAATCAGAGTGGCACTGTACCAGACCATTTTTACAGGCTCCTTCCAGAGCAGAATCACATGCAGAAATAATTTTCAATAACGTGCTACAAAATATATTCTAGGGAATAATCCCATACTGGCAGAGATTTAACTAGACAATTTAATAAGCCTTCCATCCCTATTTCCCTCTGCCTGTATTCTTTAAGATGAAGCCACATAGTTTTATGTTCTCTATAGCTTTTGAGTCACCCAATATCTTCTAATTTACAGCTTGAGCTGTGTATAACAAACTCCAGGTTGCATGAGGAAGAAAGGCACCCTAATCATAACAGCAGATTTCAGATATGACATTGCCAACTCCAGACCCTAATTTTATTTATTTATTTATTTATTTATTTTGTTTGTGGAATGAAACATACAGTATCAAGCCACCCCTTGGGCATTTATTAAATCCTCATATTAAGAAAGTGCAGAGCAGTAACAGTGATATAAAAATAGGGGGAAAGATACACAGAAATGAAGTGAAAAAGGTTTAAGTGAGGCCATCCTCATTTCTTAAGTGGGAGCATTGGAAAGAGGTGCTGTTGTATTATCAACTGGGCTGCTTATTCTGTGTAGCTATCAAGGACTGTGAACACTACACAGCCTTTGATGGGCAGTGTGTAACTTTCAGAGGTCTGCAGTGTTCCATGTATTGTGAATCTTGAGAACACCTTTCTTCAGAGCACTTCTGAATTTCTCATCTGTTGGCAAGCTAAATCTTTGACAAAAAGTTTGATACCTGAAGCTCCAGCTTGGAAGTACCTAAGAGAGAGGTATTTGGTCTCATCTTACCTAACCATAGATATCTAAATCTTAAAATGAGAAAAAACACCTTCTGAAGGTACTGCACTCTCTATTCTAACTATTCTAGCTATAACTAAACTATTCTAACCTTACAAAATAGAGAGACACAGGCAGCTCCAGAGGCCAGTTTATCCCACATGTTTGTCATATGAGGAATGACTTGAGATGACTGAGAGGAAAAACTTACTCTTCATGGTGTAGTAGATGAAGTTTGATGGGATGAATTTCAACCCAAACCAGAATAATTCCAATTCTTTTTCCCTAGAAAAACAATAGGATTCAAAGCTTCAACAGCCTACATTCTTCCTGGTGCAAGCATGGGGAAAATTGTAAAACTGCTAGAAATATTTGTAAAAAGCTTTCAAAAATACTTTGATCTATGCAAGAATACTGTTTTGGGAGGACACCTTTCAACAAGAAGCTGTCAGGTGAGACTGCTGACTGTTTTGTTAATGAAGAGCACAGTCAAAGGAATTAATGTGATATGTTGATAGGTGAACTAATTAAAAAGGGAGATCTATGAGATTATAACTGTCATACCAAAAGTACCAGGAGAAATGCTTCCCACCCCAAGCTGTATTTGCTTTCACACTGAATGCTACACTTTCCAAATTATAGCAATAGAAAGCAAAGAAGGACCAGAATTGCATTTAATTAAAATTCCTACCCAGAATTTTCAACAGATGGGGGGGAGGAGGGAGAGTAAGAAACAAAGTAATGTATTGTTTGTAATAATTCTGAATGTGATTTAATTTTCTATTTTTATTTTAGATTTAAATAGTGTGTGAACTGATTATGAATCAGTAAACTAGATTTTCATTCTAGATGTAACCTCAGGTTTTGGAATAACTAGAATTTTGATGTTTCTTTTCAGGACATGATTGTTTCACCTGGGATTCTACCAGGAAGTCTGTTTCGCTAGGAATGTGTCAAACTCAGGCATGGTAGTGTTGGTTCATCATGAAGTAAATATCAAAAAGCAACTGGAAGCATCACTCAGATTGATTTTTCTACCAGCAAAAGCTTGATAGGTATGTCTTAATAATACAGTTGAACCTGAAACAGGATAATTACACATATCTATGATAGACTTAATCCTGTAAAATACAGAACACCCAAACTCTACTTTAACAAAGCAATGAACAGTTTATTTTAAGAATGTGTTTGTACCTGGACTGTTCATAAATATTATAATTTTGGGAGCAGACAGCAGCAACTACCCACACCAACCTTACAGAGGTGTCTGTGCAATGTTGTGGAAAGGCCATATTCAGTGTCTTGTAGTTTTGGATCAGTTTGAGTTAAAACTCATTATAAAGAACTAAATGTACAGTCAAGAAAGAAAGCCAGCTTATCCAATCACTTAACAGCATTGATTGAAATCTCAGTATAGGCAGTACCTGGACTGAGGTTTGCCAAAAAGAGATTGCATGTTGATTACTGATGCCAGAAATGTCTTTACAATAACCTTTGTGGTACAATCAAGATCGGGAATGATGTTTTGCATTAAAATGTGTTTGAAAAGACTTTGAGAACTATGTTTATTTCTAAACTTATTCCAGATATACAGACAACCTCAACCCTAGTCTTATTAGAGAAATGACAGACTAACCTAAGGCAAGAGAGCTTTACCTGTAGGGGCTTAATGGGAAAATAAAACCTGCATGGCCTTACTTTGTTTGTTATTCCAGTCTGGAACATATAGTGGAGGAACGCTGGATGGAATTTGTCTTCAGCTGGAGCAATATGCAATTGCCACATGGAACACTGTAGGCTTCAGAAGCCTTCAGTGACTGAATGTGGCCTGGTCAACTCTTATAAAGGAAAGGATCAACATTATTTATTGATAGGATAGTACTTCATACATTCATGTTATGTGGCAGTGGTAAAGAGGGTCTGAGACTTGTATTTCCTTTTTCCAGAAAAACAGATCAAAATGTGAGGTATCAAATGAAAAAGGCAATTGATTTGTATTTGGAAATTATGTCTTTACCTTGAACACAATGCAATGGTCCAGCTCTGCTGTAAACTTGACTTTGTTCAAGGTAATTTGATATTGATCAGCCTTCAGCTGTAATGCAGCAACAGTCAAACTGATCAAATGTAATGTTACACAGATATGGTTTTTCAGGCATATTATTTCTATGAGAAATCTTCACATCACAGAGAACCAAAGCAGACTGGCATAAGCACTTATCATGCTTAATTTCTATTTTCCCCTCCTGATGCATTTGTATTGAGTTCTATTTTTTAACATTTGAAAATGGCTGAGAAATACGTGGTCATTTTTGACATTGTGTGAACACTGTTTTTTTCTTTTTCAATCCTCTTAAATGCACTAATAATGTAAGCAGAGAATTCAAAACAGACATTTCAAAAAGAGGCAATACCCGCAGTGTTTCTTTTGAATTCAATTATATACTGCAACTCATCTCTGAATCCAGTAAGTTCTCTAAATTCAGTGGGGACTTTTCTCACTTACTTTAACAAAGAGAGCCTTTAGACTCTGCCAGAATTCATATTTATAAATAAGACACATTCAACTGGCTTCTCCTAACTTCCAGTGTTATAGTGCTGGCAACTGTGTCCATTTCCAGTGTAGCAGAATGGCTTTTCTCTGACTGGCCAACTCTAGATACCATTTGCAGAACTCTAGATACCATTTGCAGCTGATGAACCCAGCAACCATAAAAAATTGATATATATACTTGTATAAATAATTCTTTTGCATCTGCTGCAGCAGGAAGATTTATCAAAAAAAAAAAAAAAATTAGAAAATTCATTTAGTTTTGACCAGTATAATTTACAGTGCATTTCTACAACCAGGAACATTTTGAAAGGTATTTTACTTAATGAAAAGTACGAGTGTGTTATCCATACTACCTTTTTTCCTGCATCTTCAGCATCCTAATTCTAAGATTTATTTTACTTGAAAAGCAAGAACGTTTTCAGTTCTGTCTTTAACTTGGAAACAGATGTTCCCAGGAGTTATGCAATTAAAAATTGGGTAATGATTTACCTTAATACTCAAATGAATTTCGAATTATATAATTCGCTCTCATGTTCAATATATATATATAAGTAGACATAATAAGTATGGTTGCTTAAAATGGTCTATTTTCAGTAGGAATTAGCAGCATTGAAAATTTATCAATGGATGTATGTTACTTAGCCAAATAATCACCATAGTCTTTTTCAGGCACTTAGTGGCATTAAATCTTCACATATTAGATTCTGACTAACAGAGTCTGGACAAGCTTCTTATACAAAGAATATAAAACATGTTAATTAAAATATCCAAATGCAAAGTCATTAGCTTAAGACTGTATAGCAGAAACATGAAAACAGTTATGTTTTTCCCCTTAGGATGACAATTTATAAACCGAGCTTGGGAAAATATGCTTAGGAGGCATGACTTTCAGCTGAGCTAGTTAAGAATGTTCTGTTTATTTTGTGTGCACCCAAGTGAACGTTAGTATTAGTGCAGAAAAAATGAGAATTTTTAAGTCCTGATCAGTTTGTTCAAGTGGTTAAAGTTTGGTTTCAAAGACAGTGTTTCTAACTCAGGTTGGATGTATTCTATTCAGTATAATTTTAGAAGATAATAAAAATGCAAACAACTCCTGAGGGTATGTCATATCACCTAAAGGAGGAATTCAGATGTCCTCTTTTAATTGAAAGCATTGAATTAGAAAAAAATGGAGAGCATAGAGATTCATTTAAATGCTTCATAAAAGATTCAGAGATTATGGTATTCAGACTATTCTTGTCAACTATTCAAGAGTAAGAACTGAAGTCTTTTCTGTCCTGCATTTACAGTTGCTGCAGCATCATGTCTTTTGTGTTAAATATCCATGTACCCATCAAAACAAATCCCATTGTTTATATTGGTACTTCATTTTGTCATGTTATGCCACCTGATAAGAATTTATTGAAATCAGTAAAATTACCTCAGAAGTAATCTCTGCTGATGTATTCATCTGTTCAGGACCAGAAAATACATCCATGCAAACATTACTGAAGAGAATAATTCCTTTTATTCTATCTTGTGAGCAACAATATTAACAATAAAGTTGTATAGCTTCAGATCTAGCCCTAAGCATGTAAACTTTTACAGCAGCCTTTCCCATTGTAATATTAAGGGTCAAACTGCTATTGCTTCAGGGCAAACACATCAGTACAGGCTGCATGGCTCCTTACTCTTTCTATGAATGGGAAAGAATCAAGTGAGCTTTTGTAATTAGGAAAATATCACTAGTTGAACTGCCATAATATATTGCATGCATATGTATATAGGCATTATAGAGATGTAGAAATCAACATACTTGATCACTCCAGGGAATGTGTTAAAAAGATGTGTGTGAAATTTTACCATGAGTAGATACATTGCTTTGCTTTTGCTTAATATAACATCATTAATTTATTCATTCTCTGGTGATTATCAAAATGCTTGGCAGTCAGACATGAAGTGACTGGTTCTTAGAAAACACTGCTTAAATTAGCCAGTATTCCTAGTGAGAAAACAATGAAGTCTCATTGCTGTCTCTAAGCTTGGTTTTTATTTTGTTTTGTTTTCTGTTGGGAAAGAAAGCGTTTTGACTAGCTTGAAGGCTTAATATGTTTCTATGGACTTTTTATGACTTAATCATTAGAAACAAACTGCTTCATGATCTCTGTTACTTGATACAAGTCTTTGGGTTTTTCACAGTTTATCTTCATTAAAGGGAATAGAAATGTCTTGCTGGCAAGCCAGTAAAGATACTTTTGTAATCATTTAGTAGCTGTAGAAAATAGCTTATCTGGACCAGACCTTGGAATTTAAGCAAAGAATTTGGACTTTTGTTTTGAGACAAGCCACTGTTGAGCAGTGTTAATGCTAATGAGATTACTGTCTTGCTCCTTGTCCCTCAGTCTGTCCCTCAGTGTGTGACTGTTTGTCTATATTCCCCTACTTTTGAACTGATTGGCTAGTTCAAACTGAATCTCATGGATATTTGTGCAAGTCATTGCTACAAACTTTATGAAAATATATAGCCAGGTAGAAGAGGGAGATTTCTTGTACCTTCTCAAAGGTACACTATGTTTTAGAGGAGGCAGAGGCATTTTTTTCTTCTATGCAGTGGGAAAAAAAAACAGTCACATTGTTAGGTACATAACAGGATCAGGTAAATTCTCTGAATTCACTTTCCATGCAGTTCTTCCAGAAACACAGCAGCTCCTGGCTCAAATTCATGGAAAAGTGCCAAGGCTGCCATTGTGATTGCAACTCTTAAATTAATGAGGATGTTTTCCTGGGGCTTCCTTGGATTCCAGCAAAATCCCATGAACACTCCTTAGGAGAAAAAGGTTTTTCTGTTCCCTAGTAAAAATGAGAAATTTGTTTATTAGATGCTGTCTCTTGTTTTCCTGTAAATTCACAAGCCTAATAAAATAAAACATCATAGGTGAAATGGAAATTGTAGTGCAATTAAGTTTCCAATATATTAATAGCCAAGGCACTGCACAAGAAATCACCTAGGATCACAGAAAGGAGAAAAAAAAATATGGTGGTAAATCACATATATACAAGAGGTACTATTTCAAATGCTAGTTTCGCCTTGAGGAACACAACTTATTGCACAGAGGAGGAGATTTACCTCACTTCATGTTGCACATTTATCTTCTCTCCTTAATTCAACAGTTCTACTAAACTGGAAATTTTGGTGTCAGTATGGCATGTAAGCCTTAGGAGGAGGCTGGGGGCCTAATCTCTTTAACACTTCCAAATATGTGAAACCGAGGTGACTTGACCAGAAAAAGACCAGAATAAATAAACTCCTTAAATAGGCAGCCTGCTTAAAAAATGTAGTGGAATTGAAAGAGAGTAGTTTTAATTATTATAGTTGTACTTCTCTAACACCAGTGCCTGAGCACAACAGAAGTTTAGAATGTTTTCATTTCAGGCCTTTGTATATTTCTTGGATAAGGACTGATCTAAACCAAAGGTGGCTATGGGAAGAGGGTCCCCAGTTGAAAAGGGAGGAAATAGAATCTGAATTTCTTGTTTCATGAAAAAAAAAAAAAAAAAAAAAAAAAAA
>NDXB01013844.1:861-12345 GCA_002631895.1 Agapornis roseicollis
GGGGGGGGGGGGGGATATTTCTCCGCTGTGCAATTCATGCGAGTTCTCTCCCTCTCCAACCCCTTCTCTCCCCATGCTTTGTGGCTGGTGGTGGTGGGGGAAGTATATTTGTGTGGTTGGGAGGGTAGAGGGGTATAAGACCGTGCTGCTGGGAAGGGATTGCAGTATTTTGTAGGAGTTTTCATAATGTATTTACTCCCTACCCGTTTATCGAGGCCTCTTTGGTAGCCGGTATGTTTCCCCGACAGTGCCGGGGGTAAGTGGCACCGATGTGTGCGTGTGGAAAGGCGGGGGGGGTGGGGGGTGAGAAGAGTGTCTCTCTCTCTCTCCCCCCCCCCCCCCCCCGCTTCTTAAATTGCAGGTTAAGTGGAGCTAGAGAGCAACATTGAAACCTCATGGGGATTTGTGTGCGTGTGCCCGAGTGTGTGTGAGGGTGAGTGTGCGGGGTCTGCGCTGGGGGAAGTGGGGGTGCCCTGGGGCGGCCCCGCTCTTCTTTTGACATTGAAAAGGGCACACAGCTCCGGAGAGCGACAATTTGCAGGAGCAAAGAAGTGTGTGGGGGTGAAGGGTGGAAAAAAAAAGGGGGGTGGGGAAGAATTATTAACACGGAATCCCCCCTCTCCCCCTTGCTCAGTAAAGCGCTTTAATAATGATTATTGATAAGCTGGTGATTGCCGCCCCCAGGACCCCGGTGTCCTTTCCATATCCCCACCCGCCCACCCCTCCAAGGGGTGGACGTGGAGTTCATCTTCGGGAGGTTTGAAGATATGATATTATTAGGGAGGGGTGTAGTGTTGGATACTATTAGGGTTCCTGCAGCTGCTGGTGGCTATTGTCACCTCCAGCCCCGGCACAAGGCTCGCTGCCCACCTTCGTGCTCACACTCACGCTCGTCTCTCGCCGGGCTCCCCCGGGGGGCACTGGGTGATGGGGTCCGTCCGTCGACTCGGGAGCCCCCTCCCGCCCTTTTTTCCCTTGTGCGGGAGTGTGAGTGAGCGTTCACCACACCGGTCACTGTGTGTCCCCTGCGCTGCCTTGTCACCGCCTGTGTGTATTTATGTGTCTAAAAAGGCAGTTGAGAGAAGGATTTCCGATTCGTTTCCGCTTCAAATAAACGGAGCTGATAATCTCGGGCCTGACGGCTGATGCTAAAAGGGCAATTCGCCGCCTGGAGACGGACCCTGCGGGGGTAGCTATGCATTGGTAACCCCCCCACAACCCGGTAACCCCCTCCACAGAGGACAGGTTCTCCGTCCCCTGAGGTTTTATGGTCCGTAGGGGTTCCCATTGGGGTGACGTGAATGCGCACTGGGGGTACATAGAGAGGGGATGGGAGGGTTAAGGGGAAGCACTGCCCTTCATGCTGGTGCTGAGGGATGTCTAAAAGGGCCGGAGGTGCTGGGAGCGCGGCGAGCAGAGCCGGGCGCTGGGAGGAGTCCGCCGCAAGCAAATGCGGCCAGGCGGGGAGGGAAGGAGGGAAAAAGAGAAGTAGGAAGGGAAAACGACGGGTGGGATCGGGGGGGAGACGTGCAGGGCTTCTCCCCCCGCCCGCGGAGGTGTTTCATTAGCCGCCTTGCCGCCTTGTGCCTCCATCTGCCAACCCGCTAAGGGCGAGAGGGGAGCTGAGCCCGCTAGTCCTGGGCGAGTTACCCGGACCTTCCCCATCAGCAGGAGCATGCCAGGGGCAAGGGGCTGCTGGAAAATCCAGCCCGGCGATGGGGATTATGGACCCAAATGGGAACAATTATTGATCCGGGTGGCCCTGCAGCCAGGACTAACTTGGTGCAGGCTACAGTAACGATATAATCAGCTGTCTAACGCTGGGCAGCGGTAGCACGGAGCTGAGGAAACAAGTGTCTAGGACCTTTTATCGAGGATGGGAGGTCAAAAATGCCTATCACGGAAAACGTGCTAGCGGCCGCCTCACGCACACACCTCTCTGACCTTCACTGAGATGACTCCCCTCAGTCAGAACCTCCTTCCACGCAAGGGTGAAACTTTTCTTTCTTCTCCTTTTTTTTTTTATTTATTTTTTTTTTTTTTACCCTGGTTTTACATAACCCCTCAGAGCAGAGACTGAAGTACAACTTCATTGTTTAGAAGGTGGTTTTGTGCGGGTTTTTTTTTAACTCCTTTCAGCTAAAAAAAAAAAAAAGCAGGAACCTTCAGTGAATGAAGGCTTCTCTTCAATCTCTTATTGGCTTGTTTTTCTTCTCGTTTCTTTTTTTTTTTTTTACCCTGGTTTTACATAACCCCTCAGAGCAGAGACTGAAGTACAACTTCATTGTTTAGAAGGTGGTTTTGTGCGGGTTTTTTTTTAACTCCTTTCAGCTAAAAAAAAAAAAAATAAATAAAAAAAAAAAAAAACATAATTGTTTTTTTGTTTCTTTTTTTTTTTTTTTTTTTTAACTTCTCAAACTTTTAATTGAAACCAGAAATCTATTGAGAAGTAACTGAGCCAAGAAAACCTCTGTTTTCTCTGCAAGGAGGGATGGGGAATAAATAATTTTTTGCTGATGTTATTTCAAGTTGTTTGAGCCCTTTAGTTTCTGCCAAAAAGGCCAGCATAGATTATTAACGCATTATAATTTTAGGAGGATGCACTTTCTGAAATGTAATAAGGAGGTGTGTTAGGTTTGTGCAGAGCCATAAACTATGCTAGTTGTTGGCAAACAAAAGAAACAGTGGCCGTGATTTATTATTAATAATAACCTAACTGAGCTATTTAGCTTGACTTGATGTTTACTGTGCTTCTCTACTGAGGTTGCTTAGTATAATTTCCAATAATGTACTGTGATTAAGTTGGGAACTGTTCTTTTTTAACGGCTGTTTTTGCCACGTGCTCAATTAACTCAAGGACTTAAATGCTTGAAAAGGTCCAACCGTCATCTCTTGGCTTTAGATGCTGCTTAATCACCTCTTCTGGTCTGTTTTGACCCAGCCTTTGAGCTCCCTTCCGCAGCACTCACATCTCTTAGGTGTAAGTGCCAGCTTACCAACAGGACTCTTGTTTTCCATTACAAGATTTGGCTAATCCCAGTTTCAGTGACTTTTTTTTTTTTTTTTCCCTCTCAGTAGGACTCAATTGCGCCCACATAATTTTTCCCTTCTGTTTTCTTTCCCCTTTAGACAACACCCTCCAGGACTCAAAAAGTCTTGCCTNTTCCTCGTTTTCTTTTTTTTTTTTTTTTCCCTCTCAGTAGGACTCAATTGCGCACACATAATCTTTCCCTTCTGTTTTCTTTCCCCTTTAGACAACACCCTCCAGGACTCAAAAAGTCTTGCCTTGTGCTCCGAGACTTGCAATTACACAGCAATTTTGACTCTTGACCCAACTAGTAGCAGGAAAGGCTATTGTCTAATGAACCACGTAAAAACAGTTCTGGGGTCCAACAGATTGCTGTGATGGAAATGAAAGCTGTCCCACTGAACTGATGACTGATTTGTTTAGCCATATGCCCAGGCGGTTCTTGCTCCCTGTTAACTACCCGTCTTTGGAGTATCTGTGATCTGTGGGTCTGTGATGGTGCTGAAAGGCAGCTTTAATAGCTGCCAAAATGTGCTCCATGAAGCATGGTCTGCAATAAGGCAGCTGAATAGGATTTCAGAAAATTCAGCATGCCATTTTGGCCTACAATAACATGTAGGTACACAAGGTTTCAAGGGAGTGAGTGCCGCAATTAAGCATGCATTTGATTGAGAGACAATGGTAGCAAACCTGTGCACAAAAGAAAAATAGGTGGTCAGATGAAATCCATGACAAAATCTAACCTTATTGTTGGGAATTCCAGGCACTCTTAGGGCAGCAGCAGTCCAAGGTTTAGAGTTAGTCCAAAGCAAGAAAGACAAGTGTCTATGGGAGAACTTTAGTGGAGAAGATTCCCAGTGTTTTGCTGCAGGGCCTGTGGTTTCCACTGGGACTGGTTTTGCTGCTGTTTATAGGTTCTTTATTTTCTCTATTTCCAACTTGTTAAAAAAAAAAAAATAAAATACAATTTCCTTTCCCGTTACCATTGTTGAGGAGACAAAATAAGTCGTCCTTTTAGGAAATTGTCATCTTGATTAAAGATGGGCTTTAAAACCCCTCAACTGCAGATTTTAACCTGGAAGGACTGTCACATCTGAAAATTATTTCCAGACTGCTTTGCTTTCTGATAGAGTCAAGAAATCAGGTTGCAAGCATGCATCATTAGCACAGTGCTTCTGAGGTGCACTCAAACACTTAGAGACAATTTCATTCTTCTCTGAATGTGAAAGCTTCACTTGATGTGGCTTTTAAAGTCCATGGAGTCTTTGGACCTGCTTAGGGATCTGCTGGGTGCTAGGAACAAGCATAGCCCCCCCAGCAAGCACCTGCATTCCGCATTCACATTTAGTGGGTCATCGAGAGATCAAAGAGAGGAGAAACACAAAGTCATTTCTTAAATTGAGTAAAGGCAGCCAGAGCATAATACAGTTTGTCTTTCAATGTGTGAAGGAAGTAGGGGATCGTAATTTCTGTTTATCATCTCTCGAGAGGAAGCAGAGTTAGAGACTATTTTGCCCTTTGTGAGTTGAATTTGCTTTGCAGCACAGATTGTCCAAACACGATGATGAACTCTTACTGTAAGCTGTGGGGCAGCTGGAGATGAAAAGCAATCTTCTGACATTATTTCATTTAGGCTTTTGTTGTCTTCTATGAAACTGAAAATTTTGAAGAGTTCCTGGGTTACTTACCCCTTTCTGCAAAACACCAAATCAAAGCTCTGGACTTCAAACACCCTGAGGGTCATAAGGATTTGATCCAGGCTTCATTATGATCTTTGCAGCTCTAGTTTGCTTCTAAGTCTAGCAAAGATCTTTGCAAGGTTTCAGGCCTCTGTATCTCTATCATATTTGCCTGTCCACCCAGTCTGTATGTCATTGTCAGTGTGTGACAATGGCTCTGTTGACTTTGAATATGAAGGGGAAAGTGATGGGGCTGAATCACAAGTAACAAAACAGGAAGGTAGTCAAAGAAGTACTCTGGGAATACAATCACTAGTATTGTTCACAGATCCCGGGGCTGGGGTTTACCCTTGCTGGTGGTGACAGTGGTGGGGCTTATGTACCTGTCCATCCAGCACAGGGGCCTTGCAGGGGAAAAAGGAGCAGTACAGATGGTAAGGATGAGCCTGAGTTGTCTTTCCTATGTAGGGCTGATGAGCCTAATAGACTTTTCTGAAAGCAAGCTCAATGTGTGGAAAAGCAATGCAGGAGGAGACCAATCTCCATGCAAACATGAGGTCAGAAGCTGGTGGAAAGGCTCTGACCTGCCTTGATCAACACCACAGCACAGCTTGGCCCAAGGCTTCACTCTGCAGGTGCATTATATATTGGGATGAAAATGCTGGCAGAGTTAGGTGCTGGGGTTGCGGCTAAATGCTGCTGTGGCATGATCTATGAAGATTCTTGCTGCCTCTCTGGAGTGATTCCTGTTTCTGCAAGGGTTGATGTACAGTCCTGGACAGTTAAGGGCTCTGTGACTGCAATGAGAGAAGAGTTTCCTTTACTGTAGCACTGTGTCTCCTGTAGTAGTGCTTGGGAAAGCTGTTGAAAAGAATGTGTGGTAGGCAAGTGTGGGTAACCCAGGACTCACTTAAATACTTCAAAATTAGAGATAGGTTAAAGATCGGAAGCCTGAGGTGTTACGCTATTTTGGTATTTTTGTTAGCCTTAACCTTTAAAACTGATACATTCGGTTCTGTCCTGGTATTTCAGCAGATGGAGAAGTTGGTTTTAAGATGGGAGGGAGAAAATTATGATGCTCAAACTAGAGGTCAAGCTGCAAGGCGTTACAGGCATGTCCCTCCTCCATACAAATCCACATATCATGAATAACCTAATGATGTGATTTCTGAGACTTGGACATTGGCCTAACTTCCCTGTGTTTTTTCCAGACACAGCATATTCTGGAGTGACACTGTGAATCATGCCCACCTCTCCTTCAGTCCTGCTGAATTTTTGGCTTTGGAGAATGCAATGGGGTTTCCACCACAGCTTCTCTGAAATCATAGTAGTTTGCTAGACAAGGAAATTCTTCCTATAGCTTTTAATTTTTCTCCTGTTTTTAATTTTTTTTCTTAATCCTTTTTCTCTCTAAAGCCTTCCTATGGAGCTGTATAGTGGGGATTCAATAGAATTCTGCACAGGGGAATAATTCTCTGCTGAATTCATCAGTTGTTTTTCAGAAGGGATCCAACACATGAAACTTAACTGGAGGATTTTTAGTGTTTGGATGGGATTGTGGTCATGCAAAGTATTACAGCAGGCATCAGTGCAAAATGTTATTATACATGCCCATTGTTCTTAAGGTTGCAAAACAGTTTGAAATATTAACCTATATATTCACATCCTTGTAACTTCCATAAACCTTCTCATATTGGGTTGAAAACTGTAATGCTTTCTCTTTGCTTGATGACAATTTGAGTAAATTCTCTCCAGCTGTCAGTTATCTCTTTCCCCTCCCCTAGTATATTCAGAAAAAGTGAAAATGGGGCAAGAAGGGAAAACACTTTTCTCTTTTAAATTATTCTAACCACACACTCTTAAACAGGGCAGTAGTGTAACCTGTCAGTTTTTGAGCTGATAAATACATATAAACTTAGGACTTGTTCAAGGTCCCTGACTTCTATCGTGCTTTGGGCAACCTGGTCTAGTCGAAGGTGTCCCTGCCTGTGGCAGGGAGTTTGGAACTGGATGACTTTTAAGGTCTCTTCCAACCCAAACTGTTCTGTGATTCTATGATTGTGTGATTCTGTGATTCTATGACTCTATGATTCTTCTGGTAAGTGAGGGGGACAAAATAATGGAGGTCATGGTTTCTGATGCCTTGACAAATTAAAAGTGTCAGTGAAGATGTTTTAATCTGTTGGCCTAAAGAGAAAGGCACTGTAGTTATGAATCCTGATGGATAAGTGTCATAAAAGACATTTGCTGTCAATGTTGTTACATTAGATCCCATTTGTCACAGGAGGTAGTCACAGAAACAGAGGTCCTGCTCCTCCCTTCTTTTATCAGAGTTAAAGACACATCTGCTCCTAAACCATAAGCCAGAACAGTTTCCTCAGGCTAAGCTCAGTAAACAAACCTCCCAGAGCCCTTCAGGAAAAGATCGTGTGAGCAGCAACTGAAATAACAAGAAGCTGCTTCATGGCCCTAGGTAGGAATAGGGACCCTGTTCATACCTGTATTCATCTCCAGCTGGGAAGCAGTGGCATAGATGCCTCAGAGGGCTCTTGACCCACTGGAGCCCACAGACCAAATACTGATTGGCTGGGACCTAAGTGAAGGACACAGATTAGGGAACAGTGACCTGTATGTCATCAACGAAGAGAGGGTGCACCCAGGACTGATTTGACCTTGGATTCCCCAACCTTTAACATCCTCCTGAAGTGAGTGATGTTGCAAGAGAGTAACAACTGAAAGTCCTGGGCCTGCTTGAAAAGATATTTCTGTTGTGAATCTGCTGCTCCCGATTGTACTTGCTTCCTTGGAGTCTGATGTGTACAGAGAGCACAATGAAGTGGTTCAGCTAGACAGTCATTTAGAATGTACAGGTACTCAGCAGGCTCTTATCTCCCATCTGACTCAACTTCTCCCAGCAATTCTGTAACCACTTCCTCTTCAGCCTCATTAGAGGCAAAGCTATTACTTTCCTTTACCCATAGCACTGTTGGTTATCTCACCTTTATTCCTCACCTCAGGTCTTCCCACTGGCATACTCCTGACTAACGTTTACTCTTCTTGAGGTCCCTCTCCTAGCATTGTGGACTCCTCTTTGCTCTGTATGCATCCAGCCACATCCACTTGTGTCCTGGGCTGCTTTTGCCTCCTGATTTTTCTTTTGCAACCCATGAAACTTTAAGGGCATTTCTTGTTTTGCTGACCCAGACTCTTTCTTCCCTCAAAGCCAGAAAGATTGATACATTATGCAAGGCAAGGTAGTCTCAGTGCCTTCCTCTAAATATCCCAAATAATTTCTCTTCCTCTTAAATACCCCACATAATTGCTCTTCCTCTTGAATACCCCAAATAATTGCTCTTCTTCTTGCACACCCTTTATATGCCCTATTTTCCCACAGTTCCCCTTGATGCAGGGAATGATTGGTACATAATACAGCACCAAAAAAGACACTACTGCTTACTCAGCATGGAAACACACAGTGCAAGCCTGCATGGACAAAATCCAACCTTTCTTTTTCCTAACCTCATTTGAAGCATGCAGAATTGAATAACATGGGATATGTTGTTCATACAGCCTCTAGACTGGGCACAGGATAGACCCTGGACCAAAGCCTTTTTGGTTCTCCTTTTGCCATCACTTACGGCTCTGAGGACCGGATGCTGAGCCAAGACTTGGTACATTCCCTATTAGATGTGTTGTTTTATTTTATATATTTATTTGTTTTTCCCAAAGGGAGGGAAAGCACACGTGCAACTGAAGATGAAATAATGGAGGAGGGGAAAAAGAAATAAAAGGAGGAAAGAGTCCCATGGCAGCAGCAGCAGCAGCAGTAAATAAAACCAAATCTCTCATTAATGATTTATATAGATAAACCATTTTCCACACGTTTCAGGGTGCAGAGGGAGATGTTTGATCAGAGGGAGAACGAGATATTATTGCCCTACCATTACGGTGTTAGAAGGAGACTACTGTGTCTGATGGCAGCTCTCCAAAAGCTGAGTCGATCTAGGGAAGCTGAGTAACACAGATGATGGAATTGTGCAGGGTTTTACTTTTTGTGGCTGATATCTGTGCCAATAATCCTTCCCTAAATACCCATAAAACTTTCCATTTGTAGCCTGGAGTGGCTGCCACTACCTCCAGGATGGTGCGCCTGGCAAGAGCTGGCTAGAATGAAGCAGCATTTCAAGTCTCCTTCTTGACACTTTTCCCCTAAGAGTTTTGTGGCTTCTGTTAATGGAATAAGTTTTATCTGTGTAGTGGCACACACTGCTGTACCCATCAGAGTGTTTGGCATCTTGGATAATCTCAAGAAACACCTTTGATTATACATCACGCTGAGAGGGGTGATGCTTAGTCTGGGAGCTCAGCAACCTGTTGTTGACCTGACATAGGCAAATCTCCTGGCTTGGCTTTTTGTGTTGTAATGAGATGGAGTGAAGCTGGCATCTCATTCTGTTTTCTAGTGTCCTGGAGGCCTAATCTTCACTAGAGTGATGGGCAAAAATGACATGCTGATTCCTGATGTCATTAGGATTAAACTCTATTCCTTGATTCAGAAGTGTAAATCCAGTGAACTGAGCCCAGCTTTAGATCAGTCCTGCAGTGTTTGTCTTCGAGAATCCAAGTCAGAGGACATTGGTCCTTTAGAGACCTGAAATCAGCATGAGGGGCTGTTTGCAGTTTTGATAACTATACTTCCTTACCTGACACCCAAATACAGCTTTGGGTTGTGAGTAGATTTATAAAAACTTATCACAGTTCTCAGCCAGGAACTTATGAAAGTCCTTGGGCAACATGATGGCCATCTCTCCTCCTACTGCAGATGGGTGCTTTGCTACACTGGCTGTTGCCACAGCTGTACCTTGGGCAGTATTGCTTTTATGGGCCTTGTGATTTATGGCCATGTCAGTTGTTTAATCATTCAGTTGGCCCTCCCTTCAGCACTGTACAATAGTTTGTTACTTACATAGAAAGGTGACTATCTGATCTAATTATGGAGTCTCAAACCTAATTACAGGGCCAAATATGATTCCATAATCTACTCTTAATGTCTCTATGTTAAGAAGACAGATACACACATGTGTAATATCCACATTTACATGCCTCTGTAATTATGGATATGCTAGGGCTCTCATTTGTTTCTGCCACTTTATCTTAGGGGGGATGCTTGCAGCTTCATCTGGCTGAGAGATTTTTGGTTCTGGCAGTGCTCAAGGCCAGGTTGGACAGAGCCTTGGGCGACATGATCTAGTTGTGAGGCATCCCTGCCCATGGTAGGGGGTTGGAACTAAATGATTTTAAAGTCCTTTCCAACCCTAATTCTATGATTCTGTGATTCAGTTTATCTCATCTTTTTCCCTCCAGTTGGCTTTTCTTAGCTCCCTTTGCAGGCATTGGGCATGCTGAGGCAGAAGCATTGGTCAGTCATGCTGGTGGAGGTGCAGAGGGCTGGTAGTACTTGGGCTCAGTTCGATCTAATGGAAACAAGGGAAGATTACATTTCTGTTGTTATTCTGTTAATGGCCATTAATTCTTGCTCCTGGTTTTCATGTAGATAGACCAACCTGGCAAACCTTGCACCCTTTCCTTTCTGAGAAAGTCCTCACATAACCCATGTGAAATCAGAGGCAGAGGTGGAAGGACTGGAACAAAAGCGGTATTGGAGACAGGAGGACCATGTGGAGAGGAAACACCTTTCTTCTTCTAATTCACCCAATTAATGAATTACACGCCTTAGTTAATACTTAAATATGTAATCTGTGGATTACAGGCCTTCACATATGGTCATTCCACTCACAGTTATCCTTGTCAGTTAAGGATCTCATGCTGTATCTGTGGTATACCCATGCTTTTTTTGTAAGCGTCTATATCCAGGTATATATTACAGATGAGAATTTTAACAATATGTTTAGAATTGTTAACTGTTTCACATTAGAGAGACCGATCTGCCTGGTGCTGGAGATAGAGGCAATATAATATATCCCAGAAACACAGCATGCCTATGGTTGGAAGGGCCTTTGAAGATCATCCAGTCCACCACACTGCTCACCTAAAGCAGGGTGCTTAGTATTGTGCCTGGTTGGGATCTGGACATCTAGGCTATCTCTGATTCTTTATTAAGAGACAACATTCATTTGTTTTGCTTGAAGGGGAAGCCCTTCTTCCTTGTTTCTGTTCCGATTGACACAAATTGGGTGAAAGGGAGAGGGTGTTTCCTATGGGATCTGTAGTATGGATGGAAAATATCTGTCACAGTCATTCTTTTCAGCTCCTTGCCAAAACCAGGTTGTTCTTCCAGAATACCATCGCCACAGGAAGTAACTAAGGTCATGGTCCAAAGATGTGATAAATGTAGCTCAAAGGCTCTGAGTGGCAAATTAAATACAGTACTGGTGCATGATACTGTTCCAGTATAAACTCATTCTCCTGGTTCAAATTTTCAAAGACAGTTTGCAGGGACTTAATTTTATCCCAGCAGACTTAGTATTACATCATTCTATGTCACTTGTCTGCACCATGTTGGCTCTATGTAACCCACAAGATTTTTACCCATCCTGCCTTTAAGCTGACATGAAGAAAAGGCTTAACTCTCATTTTGTGTGATCTGGTCCATTTGATAGAAGTGTGTGATCAGATGCTTGTTCCTGATGTGCACCAGACTTGTGCTGCTGGTGATATGGCAATGCACCGACCATGACCACAAACACACTTGAAATTCTTTCTTTTTTTTTTTTTTTTTTTTTTTTTTTTTTTTCCAAGCTATATTGAGAAAAGGGT